>CAUYSK010008486.1:0-35749 GCA_963575035.1 Avahi laniger
TAGTCCCAGCTACTTGGGAGGCTGAGGCAGTAGGATTGCTTGAGTCCAGGAGTCTGAGGTTGCTGTGAGCTAGGCTGATGCCACGGCACTCACTCTAGCCAGGGCAACAAAGTGAGACTCTGTCTCAAAAAAAAAAAAAAAGCTTGGAAGAAATAGAAAATGGAAGACAGGGTCATAGATTTTGAGGAGGCACAATTAAAAGATGGCTGCTTAAGATCCCAGATACTTGCGCATGTTAAAAGGCTGAAGAAAAAGAGCCAATGTTGTACACAATAAATCCATACAATTTTACCAATTTAAAAAAAGGAAAAAAAAAATGCTGGGTGCCATGGCTCACACCTATAATCTCAGCACTTTGGGAGGCTGAGGCAGGAGGATTGCTTGAGACCAGGAGTTTGAGACCAGTCTGGGCAACATAGGGAGACCCCGTTTCCACAAAAAGACATGATAAAATTAGCCAGGCATGGTGGTGAGCCCCTGTAGTCCTCGATTCTCCAGAGGCTGAGGCAGGAGAATCACTTAAGCCCAGGAATTTAAGGCTGCAGTGAGCTACAATCGTGCCACTGCTGCATTTCAGCCTAGGTGACAAAGTGAGACCCCATTTCTAACAAAAAAAAAGGAAAAAGGAAAAACAAGAGACAAGAAAAAGAGGAAACTTCAAGTATGTGGACAAGCTCAAGATGTCAAAAAAAAACACAATTCTGGGTGAAACCCACACAGAAAACAGAAAAGTAATCTTGGAAGGATAGAAAGATGTTTCTTTCCTTCAGGAATGAAAACTCAGAGTTTATACTGTCAGAAATAACTTCCCAGGTAAAGGGTTGAAAATCTGAAGGAAGTACATGCCTGCTGATCTCTACAGAGGAAACACACTGATTTGCTGGAAGTAAAGGTGGTGGGAGTAAAGGGTCTTGAGAAGTTAAATGTGTAGATGAAGATGACACATTCACAATAGCTTGGTCAGGCACCTGTCAAGCCACTCAGTAAAGATGATATACTTTGATTAAAGCATATAGGTTATCACATGTCTGTATTTTAAAATAATTTATTTTCCCAGTGTCCACCATGCACTTTAGGGAATATAAAAACCTATAAAACATGGTCCTTAACCTGAAGGAACAGTTCGAATACTAATTTGTATTTTTTAAATATATACTTTCCCAAAAATGTTATATGTTAACTTTTAATAGATTAGGAAGTGAGATATTTCATTTTCTTCCAACCAAGTTAATGGGAAACAATTTCAAACTGGATATTCCATCAGATGTGAGACACTTCAAAGAGATTTTGCAAGTTAGAGAGTGGCCACTAGAAATACTTTCAGAAATGCCCCAATAGGCTTCAACAAGACAACTCACAAAGCAAAGGCTACAACAATTTTTCATTCGAAGGTACTGGCAAACCAATTACATTATGGTGCCAACACCCTGAATTTTCAAACGGAATTCAATTTCACCAAATTGTCAAATTTCATTAAGACTACTGTATTATATACAATTATAAAAGGGGTAATACAATGTAATACTTTCGTTTTGCATACCTCTGCTTTCAAGGATCCCAACTAAAATATATTTTTAAAAAACTGCAAACTTTAAAAATGAAAGTATATATTTTTTAATTTACATAAATAAAGTACAAAAATAATATCCCTTTTATATATTGGCTTCAAATAAGTTACACCTAACAATTTCAATATTCTTAAAAGTATCTTAAAATGTTTTCACCTTTTTTTTTCTTTCCACAGATTGGCATAGAAATGAGGTTTGGAGGGTTCTGCATTTTAAATTTAGGAGAAAAGGGAATATAGCTAGAGAAGGCAAATCTACTAGAATTTTCTCAGGCAATATGAAAACTGTGCAGATTCAAAAGGAAAAATCATGAAAGACTAGAACTAGGTTATTAACCATATCTGAGAAATATGACCTTCTCTTTATTTAAATTAATATACAGTATGTCTCTATAAGACAATGTGACTGTTGAACTGGTTAGCCTTGATAAAAAAAAAAATCAAGAAACTAAAATTGATAAAATTTTGTGCATATTTTTAAATGACTTTTTTGTCTTTAAAGACCAAAAAGACAACAGTGAATATTAACATACAACTTTAACATGAACTCTTTCTAACGTTTTAATATTTATTTAAATATATCATATTTAACAAAATAAACAGCTTTAAGAAGCTTGATGTGCTATAGTTAAATCATTATTTTTCTTAGTATTTTCTAACTCAAGTACACATATACAAAAATATAAAAGAAAATTTACAGTACTCAGCTAATTTCACTTTACTACCTACTTGCTCAAGGCTGTGGGACCTTATGTTGCTCTCATCATTCACAGCACAGTACCTTGCACCCAGTGGACATTCAAATATGTACTAAATAAAACAGTTTTCACTCATTATCATTGTTTTATCTGCCATAATAAAATTTCATTTTTTTTGTGGCCAGAGTCTGTGATCCAGCTACAAAAAAATATTGACGGCATACTAAACAAAGACTACAAATCTTCTATTTTTGAACCCACTATTATTCTTATCTAACTTTAAATTAAAATACAAAACTACAGCTAATATACTGCAAAGATATTTATTTATACCGTCTCCACTGAAACTGTCTGATTACAAGTTGGCCCCAAACATGTTTTTTGTTTTGTTTTGAGAATGCAGTGAAGCATAGCATCATTGCTATGGGGCATACAGCAGCATAAGCTGTAATTTTCATCGTGACTTTATGTCACTATAGCTTATTTAATCTCAACAGACATTGTAATAAATTATATATTTAAAGCCCTGAGAAGTATTACTTTATCCTTTAGAAGAAATGTCTAGAAAGTCAGGTTCAATTTGCAATATGTTATCACTCTATCTATCCTATTAACTATTTAAAACTGTAGCATTATATATCTACTAAGGTGTATAGTTTACCAAACCTACATGACTCTGTATTGTTTAACAAATAACACACAGTTGAAGCATACAAAAATGAAACATTTAGGCCTTTATATAACAGCTTCGTAGGGTAGGACACATTTTATAAGCAAGTTATTTCCTGCAAATGCTTCAAAGTTTACTATGTTGTTTTTTTAAAAAAACTCTAAGATATGTTAAATAATTTATGAATAATATATACAGCAAAGTAGGGGGAAATTAAAGAATTTGAATATAAATGTTCTTAGAAAATCAAATACTTCTTTAATTTCTAAAATGAAATAAATGGCTAGTCAAATATAGCCAAGTTTTTATTCTCTAACAAACCTTAAGACAATTTTCTTGGACATTCATACACAATCAAACACAATTTAAAGTAAATAGCTACAAAATTTTTAAAAAGGAGTGACTCATGCTCTATTCATCTGATTATTTCAATGCCTACCAAATCTAACCAATTTTTTTTCCAGTTAGAAAAGGTGCTCCAGCATAAACAATTATGCAAAATAAAAATGAATTATATCTGACCAGCCCTGGCAATTCTTTCTTTCTTTCTTTTTTCTGAGACAGAGTCTTGCCCTGTCACCCAGGCTAGAGTGCAGTGGCATCGTCATAGCTCACTGCCACCTCAAACTCCTGGGCTCAAGCGATCCTCCTGCCTCAGCCTCCCAAAGTGCTAGGTTTACAGGCATGAGCCACCACTCCTGGCCAATCCTTTACTTTCAATGTGACCAAGAGTTAAACCAAAAAAGCAATCTTTCACAACTGAGCTCTTTCCCCTAAAAAAAAGTACAGCTTTGGCCCGGCGTAGTGGCTCACACCTGTAATCCTAGCACTCTGGGAGGTCGAGGTGAGAGGATCATTTGAGCTCGGGAGTTTGAGACCAGCCTGAACAAGAACGAGACCCTATCTCCACTAAAAAAATGGAAAGAAATTAGCTGAACAACTAAAAATATATAGAAAAAATGAGCCGGGCATGGTGGCGCAGGCCTGTAGTTCCAGCTACTCGGGAGGCTGAGGCAGGCAGGAGGATTGTTTGAGCCCCGGAGTTTGAGGTTGCTGTGAGCTAGGCAGACACCACGGCACTCTAGCCAGGGCAACAGAGTGAGACTCTGTTTCAAAAAAAAAAAAAAGTACCAGTTGGCTGGGCATGGTGGCTCACATCTGTAATCCAGCACCACTTTGGGAGGCCAAGGCAGGAAGGTCACTGTCGAAGCCAGGAGTTCAAGACCAGCCTGAGCAATATAATGAGACCCTATCTCTACAAAATAAATAAAATAGCTGGGCATGGTGAGGCACGCCTGTAGTCCTAGCTACTCAGGAGGCTGAAACAGAAGGATTGCTTGAGCCCAAGAGTTCAAGGCTGCAGTCAGCTACAATCTTGCCAATTGCACTCCAGCCTAAGACAACAGAGAGACCCCATCTCAAAAGAAACAAAAAAAAAAAAATTCGGCTCACATGAGAAAAATACTGCACTTTCTCTTATTATTCTTCCCTAAATTAAATCTCCACTTATCGTTAAGTGTAATCTTTGTCTAAAAAAAATGGGCTGGGTGCCATAGCTCATGCCTGAAATCCCAGCACTTTGGGAGGCTGAGGTGGAAGGATCATTTGAGACCAGGAGTCTGAGTTTTAATTCCTAGTTCGAAAAACCTATGTTTATGTATTATATGGACTTTAGTTTCATTTTTAAGGATCTCCAAAAATAAAAAAAAAAATCCTACAAATCAAACTCATTTTAATAGCAATATTATGGTCTATGTTTTTCACTTCTGATTTCATGTCAGGCCTGTGATACAACCTTTTTACTGTAGAGAAAGTTTATCTTCCCTAAATTCTACGTTAAGGAAAAGTCTTTCAGATTGCAGAAATGAAGAAACGAAAGACACAAAGAGGAAGGGAGGCAAGAGGGAAAAAAGATGTTAAAAACTGAAATCAAGGATGATAAACAGAGATGCTATTGTTTCACAAGATTGATCATTTGGCCTGTATCGCTGGTTTATTTCTTTTTTTTTTTTCAAGACAGAGTCTCACTCTGTTGCCCGGGCTACAGTGCTGTGGCATCAGCCTAGCTCACAGCAACCTCAAACTCTGGGCTCAAGTGATCCTTCTGCCTCAGCCTCCCTAATAGCTGAGACTACAGGCATGCACCACCATGCCCAGCTAATTTTTTCTATATATTTTTAGTTGTTCAGCAAATTTCTTTTTATTTGTAGTAGAGACGGGTCTCGCTCTTGATCAGGCTGGTCTTGAACTCCCGAGCTCAAATGATCCTCTCACCTTGGCCTCCCAGAGTGTTAGGATTACAGGCATGAGCCACCGCGCCCGTCCCACTGGCTTAATCTTTCCCTCAAGCTACCACAATTTTTCAGTAAGTGAACTCTGACTCTTAACGACTTGGGCATTTAAAATTAAAGCATATTTCAGTCTCCCAAATGTAATTAAACCAAGCTCTTTTACCCTCTACTGCCCAGCTTCCCCTGCCACACCTGTCTCCCTACCATCCATCCCCCTGTCTCCCAGAGAAGGAAAAAAACCCTCACTTTATTTTAGAAAATTAGAGAAATTATTTCATCCAAGGTAACAAAATACACTTAAGGTGAAATGTATTGTCCTCAGTTTGTTCCATTTCAAAGACCTTCTGTTGAAAAAAAGAGATTTCTAAAATACTGACTTGGCATTAACTGCGAAATATAATACAAAAGACAAAGTAAATCTTCTTTAATAACTGTCCCCAAACCACAAATGCCACCTTTAAAATACAACACATATTGGCAATACTCATCCAATTCTTTAATTTCCACACAAGTAGTAAGAGCAGAGGCTCTAGGTCCCTAGCATAATAGTGATGTCTCACAATCAAGGCAATATGTTGCCTTTGTTTAGTGACATATGTTCCATGTATCAACTGAGAACAGCCTGATATGCTAAAAAGCTCAAGGTCTCACTTGACAAACATTTATAAATGTGTAACATAAATCCTCCAAATATCTATTCCACCTTGGTGCTACAGTGACTCAGAACAGGTCAATAAGAGCAGCTATAGCAAAGCTACAGAAGCAGCATACTAATACTAAGTTGATTTTCCCCCAAACCGCTCTTAATTACACCAAGCCAACCAAAAGAAGTGAACTATACTTCCTTTAGTCAGCCACATAAGTGCTCTAACTATCCTAAAAGTCTCCACTGATTCAAAACTCCAAACACATGCCCTTACTCAACTCATATTATGTGTTTCAAGGTACTAGGCCAGATATGTATTTTTAAGCAGCTGGATCCAGAATCATTTAGGACATCTGAAATAATTCCTTAGACTTACACTGGTATCACATACAAAGCACAGCCCGTGACAAAGCGTTTAGCTTTGTCTTTATTCCCTCAGAGAGAAATAATACTACATCCCAGTTAAAGTGTGGGGGAAGAGGAGTATCTTTAAAAAAAAAATAAACAATGATAGATTCCTCCATTTTAACATTTTAGTCTTTAGGAGTAATTTCCAAGTTACACATACTACATTGGAAGTCTCAACTTTGGACATTAGAAAACTAGAACTGCTACCCAGAAATTTTACAACATAAATATTTATTTTGGCAACAATATCAAGTTATTCTGTGTCCTCTAATAGTGAAGAGGCAGGAATAACAACTTCTGGGAGTATTTTTAAATATGGAGAATTTCAAAGTTCCTTAGATCATTCTTAAATCTAAATATCACCATGACATCTTTTCATCTCCAAACTCAAATGTGATGTTGCAATGGAAACTATATTTTTAAGTCTTTGAATTAGCCACCAATAGTGTAATCAGTCTACCTTATCATCATACTGAACTGCTGCAATGAGAATAGCATTTAATAAGTTAACTCCTTTTACCTGACAAAGTAAACTTCAAAAGTTACAAAGATAAGTCATTCTAACATTCAAATGGAAAATAACATGCAAACAAATATTCTATTAAATAGATGTGAATCAGGTTTGGAAAACAGTATTTCAGCATTCTGAAATTTACATCTTCCCCTTCTTGCTTTCCATATGTCTTCAATGTTCATGTACCAAATATTTAAAAACAAAAATTCAATCAAAAAATTCATTTGATGGCTGTTGCTTTCTTAAGTTGCAAGGAAAAAAAAGGCTTTCAATACCTTGCATTAAACATAAATACCTATGTGTCCACGCCATACTTGCTACAGTAGCCTATGTAATTTGCACTCTATTTTATGGTATCCCATTGACAGAACATCCAAAACATTAAGAGTATGATCTATAGCTTTTCAAGCATGTTTACAAGAAGAATTATCTCATAAAAACCATCTACTTTAATGTGACTCTAAAACCCCATGCCCAGAAGCCAATGACTGGTTTATAAGCAAGATAATGACTAGTTCAATGGAAAAAGTATTATGACAATAAACTAAGACTGGCTTACCATGTTATGATCTGCTGGCCTAATATGTATGTTTAGCTACTGCAGTCAGCAATGTCCAAATATAAGTTTGAAACATTTAATGGCCAGTTGTGTTCTAGATTTCAAGCTCATCTTACGTTTTAAAAAGTTTCAATCTAAGGTTTCCCCCAAAATTTCTTTCTCAGAAAATATATTCCCTCAAGCAGGGAAAAAAAAAAAACTTAAGGAACAAATTTTCCCATAAAACAATGACATGTCAGAAAAATCACAAATATTTCAGCATGTCTCTAACTTAACACAAAGAAAAAATAAGTAAATTTCAAAAAATAAAAAATTAACCTCAAACAGGTTAAGCATTATATTTCATAAATAGGAGTTATGAATGCTGCCATAAATATACCAAGAAATACTTTGTTGATTTAAAAGTAAAGAACTTTATTTGGTTGGTTAAATTTCAATTACTGAGAAGCAGCATGAAGGCATAAGATAATCAATAAAACTATGAAAACTTTACTAAAAGGTCAGCCATATTTCGTTTACTTAAAATACCAAGCTTAATCATGACCTATCTAAACCTTATCATTGGTCATTGTATAAAATTAGCACTGTACTTGCAAACATAAGCAGAATCTAGACTTATCAAACATATGGTGAGACTTGCCCAGCTTCTGAAAAATTAAATGAGAATTTAGGATTAAAATGTTTTAGTCGGGAAGCAAACAAACTGATCCAACTCAAAAGTTTTCATCAAAAATTGGATCAGAAAGAGAACCTCTTTAAAAAAATTTAATGCGTCCAGCAATTAAAACTTTGAAATTAACTTAAATGGTTTGAATATAAGTACTCCCCCCCTTCAGAAGCTACAGTTTACAAGCAAATACCTAAAACAGAAAAAACAAGGAAAAAAATCCGCCAATCTCCAAATAATAAAAAGTACACATAAGCACAGGCACAAACCGGTTTACCAGCTAACTTTCCCGGCCATGTACCAGAGAAACATCAAAACAAAGTTGACAATAGAACCAACCACGAGCTTTCCCTGTAGACTGGACGATAATCTGAAAATTTCTGCTGTTGCTAATAGAAGCTCCTTATAATTAGAAGCAGCGAACTGACAGGTGGAAAATAAATTCCCCTAGCACAGCAGCAAGAGGTTGTGAAAACACGGTTCAAGGACTGAACATGTTATGACTACACTGTAACAAGTCCAAGGTAATTTACGCACACACCCTTTAGCGCAATTCTTCAATCAAAGATAAGGCTGGGAAACAACAGGCTTCCCCAAGAGCCACATACCATTTTAAAACAGCCGTCTCCCTCCCGACAGGAAAACAGACATTCTCATCCCAAGCCTTTCCGCCGGTTCTCCCAGAGCGGCGAAGGGAAGCGGGCGGCCGCCACCGTAACGAGAGAAGCCGGCAACAGCCCCGCCGCGCGGCCGCCACGCCTTCCTCCCGCCGCCGCTGGGGACGCGGAGCCGCGGATCACATTTCTCCTCCCCAACAATCACACGCACGCACGTCCCCAGAGTTGACACCCTCCAAACCGGCCGCACTGCTACGCTGGTGACTGGGCCACAAAGCCCGGGACGCAGCCATCGACTGGGGCGCTCAAGTTGCGTGCGTGCGCGCGCGTTTGTGTTTGTTCCCCTTAATGAACGAGGTCTCCGTAGTTACGGCCTGGGGCTGCGTAGAGGAAGGAGAGGCCCCCAGTGGGACTAAACAAAACTTCGGTTGCTGGGAAGAGACGTTGCGCAACCTTGGCAGGGGGAGGCCAAGGCCCCCGGGCCAGGGCCAAGCGCGGCTTCCCGGAGGCTGCGCCACCGCGCGCAGGAACCCCGCGCGGCCCCGGCGTCCGGCGGCCTCGGGCCTGGCGTGGCGCCAGCCGCGAGGGAGCGGCCCAGCCCCGGCAACGCGGCGGGGGCTGGCGCGGAACCCGGAGCACGAGAGCTCTGGGGAAGCGGATGGGGCGCGGGATGCACAACTGCGGGCCGCTCCAGGGGAGTAGGGCCCGGCCAGGGTCAGGCTGAGGGTCTGCTGGCCATCCAGCCGCAGGCCCCGCGAACGGAACCGGTACCTCCACCCCGGGGGTGGGGGCGCCCCTCACTTTACTCCCTTACCTTCCTAGAGGCCTGCGCTCTCCCTTCTTCGGGCGGCCGCAGCCCTGAGCATGTCCAGGGTGGGGTGCAGGGCCGTGCCGGGGACAGGGAGCCAGGCGCTTCAGCAGGCGGCACCACCCAGCCCGGGCTCAACCCCTCTCCGCGGCCGCTGCCATCTTGTCCTGGCGGCTGAGAGGAAACGGCGAAACACCCTCCCCCGACCGCTGCTGCTGCTGCTGCTGCTGCTCTGGCTGCTAAGCGCCGGGCCCGTCTCCCTCATCTTCCTTTCCGGGGATTTGGGGTGGGAACGGTTTGGCTGGGGCGAGGGGTAAAGAGAGGCCGGCCGGCCTCCGGCTCCTGGGGCCTACGGGCTACGCAGGGAGCGGGGCCCGCGGCGGTTGGGGCCCATTCCTGCCGCCCCCGCCGGGAGAGCAAGAAGACAGCCGGAGAGGCGGCGGCAGCGGGGCCCGCGGCTTGGTCTCCTCAGGTCGCCGCGATACCGGCAGTCGTCACTGAGGCAGCTGCCGCCAGCCACCCCAGTCTAGGGCCCCTCCTCTACGGCTGCCGGCCACGGCCGCCGCCTCCGCAGCGCCACCGCCCGCCCGGCCGCGCTGCGCGCCGAGCCGGGGCGGCCCCGCTCGGCTCCGGCCGCGGCGCCTCCGCGAAGCCCCTCCCCGGGGTCCGCCCGCCAGTCCGCAGCCGCGCCCTAGCTGCTGGGAGCCCGCCCGGCAACGCGCGGGCCCGACCCAGGGCTCCCTCACGCCAGTCGTCCCACAAAAGCGGCATCCGTCAGCCCCCTCCGCTATTCTGAACCCCACTCTAGGCCCACTCCGCCAAAAATATATTTAAAGAAAAAGATCCCGACACCCAAAGAAAGGGTTAAGATGCGGAAGCAGGATTTTACCGGCCTTTCGAGACCCGGTAATCATAATTCCCCGTCCACCCCTTTAGGACCTGTTTCTGGGCGATTTCTTTTTAAAGGTCCAAAAATAAGGAAAGGGAAAATGCTTAGTCAAATGAACAATCTCAATCCAAAATAGGTTCTTCCCGTTTCCCAATCCCGAATAGTGAAGAAAATGGTAAAACCAGGTAAAGGAACGGGGGAAAGGCCCTCTTGGAAATTTTCCAAGAGCAGCTTTGCAATCCAAAACCCCGTAATTGTGAAGTTCGCCTACCTCTGTGCTGATAATTCTCCATTAAATTAGTCAGTTCCTACCCCAAACACTAGTTTCCTCCCTCCTGGAGACTAGGAGATCAACAGAATGGCCCATTTCAACCCACGTAATCACGGAACCTTAGAATTCTAGAGGTGAAAGAACCTTAGCGATCCTTGGTCCCAACTCTTCAGCTAAGATAGGGTTCAAAGAAGTTTAGGTGACGTGACCAAGGTTATACAGCAAAGCCTTGTCTCCACTTCCTCCACCTCCTTCCTTTCCCAAGGGAACAAATGACCTTCCAAGTACCTAACATTCACAGTTCATTTTCTTTAATACCTGTTTCCTCCTGTTCCTTTTGTTCTGAATTAATGTCTAACCTTTTGAGAAGCCAAACACCTTTCTCTCTGGAATGGAAGTGTCCTTTCTTGTTTCTTTCATAATCTTCACTAGGAGGATTGAATTTACCACAGATGTATTTATCCTCAGACATTCTCTATTGCAGTAACTGGGGCAGGGCAAAGGCAGTGGGAAATTACTACATACATAATACTACACATTGAATCCCCGCTGCTTTTCGAACTGAGAGAAGAGTATTTTGGAAAATACCTTTAAAAGAGAAAAGGATAATAAGTCCGGAGGTCATTGGAAATAACATTTTGGAGTGACAGTTGTTTTCTTCAAGTTAGGGAGGATAACCAGTTGAAAAGACTTTCAATATAGAAAAACAAAACAATGACTGTCTTTCAGAGAGATAGCAACATGTGAACCATTCCCTTTTACTGAGTATTTAGTTACTTTTGATTTTTTTAAACAATAGTCAAAAGAACTCAAAAAAGGATAAAATCATTCCTCAAAGGAGAAAGTTGCAATAATAGAAAAATCTATCAGGGAAACAAGGAAAATATTCCACTAGAACTGCAAGAATTTTCAGAATTTTTGTAGACATTTCTCTAGGCCATCTCTAATGGAAGGCTTTCATTCTCCATATATGTGGCATTGCTACATCTATGAAGAGACTGAAAAGGGGGAAAAGGATTTTTTTCCTTTCTATCCCCAATATATTGCTACCCACTACACTAATTCCACGAAGGGATTTTCTCCTTTTTTTCACTATTATATTGCTGGTGCCTAATACAGTGCCTGACTTATAGTAAGTTCCTAGGAAATGTTGCTAAGTTAATAAACACAATTAATTCCAACACTCCTCCACTTTATACCTATTGTCTCCTTAACCTAATCTCTTTACCTCTAACCTCTTCCCCCTCAAATTTATTCTGAACATGAACATCCCAATATTTTTTCAAAGCCTCTGATTTAGCCTTTTTTCAAAGTTTGTAAAGAAAAAGAAAAAGAAAATTTCTCATAGTGCTAAGATCTTTTAAAATGCAGGCTACTGGCCAGGCGCAGTTGCTTTAGGAGGCTAAGGAGGGAGGATTGCTTGAGGCCAGGAGTTTAAGATTAGCCAAGGCAATATACCAAGAGCTAGTCTCTACAAAAATAAAATAAAATTCAGACTACTGAATTATATATGGGGGAAAAAAGTTAATTATGCACACAAAGATGATGCTAAAAATTCAATAATCTTTTCATTCAGAATTATTACTTAAATATTAAGTACCAGGCACTGTGCCATGCTGAGGATAAAATGGTAAAAAGGGAGACACCCTGTGGGCTTATGACATCTCCAGAAAGTTGGCTAGTACACAATTAATTACAATATTAATAAACATTATTAAAAAGAGAAGGTCAGGATGCAATCAGAAAATAGAACAAGAGTATCTAACCAAATGTGTGTGGGGGAAGCCTTAGAAAGCCTGGTTCACTTCTCATCATCCTTTGGGACTCAAACTAAACACCTACTTCCTCAGAGAAGATCTCCTGACTTCCCTGACTAAACCGAATTCCCATATGAAATCTTTCTTTTGTAGTATTTATCTAACTTGAAATTTTACATTTATTTGCTGGTCATTCGATTAATGTCTACCTCTTGCACTAATCTGAAAGCTCTACAAAAGTAGAGAGCACACCATTGTGCTGCACTGTAGCCCCAACACCAATGCAATGGTGCATAGTCGATGAGCAGCAGGACCGGCTACATACAGGGGCCAGTGCAAAATACAAAGGCAGGATTCCTGCTTCAAAAATTGTTAAGGATTTCAAAATGGTGACAGCAGAGCATTAAACTAAGCACAGGGACCTTCTGAGCATAGGACGCTGTGCAACTACACAGATTGAATACGTGAATGAATGAACGAAAGTTGAGATCTGTTGTAGCTTTGACCCGGGCAGTGCAAAGGCAATTTATGTGATCAAAGTGTTTGTACTCCCATAATATTCTGAAATAAAAATAATTTTTTTAGATTTTTTTAAATTAAATTTTTTAAAAAGAATAAAGTTGAGATCTGAAGGGTGTGTTAGAATTAGCCCAAATAAAGAGAAAGAACACTCGAGGCAGAAGTATATGCAAAAGCCACATAGGAAGAGGCAATAGAGAGCAGAAATTTTGAGAAACTAAAAGATTAGGGGGAAGAGGCAAGGGCCAGATTAGGATTTAGGATTTTACACTATTAGCAAAGGAAGCTGCTGAAGGATATAAGAAGAAGCACGACGTGATCAAAGCAGCCACAGACTTTGAGTGTGAGAAACATGGATGGAAACCATTTATTTTTCTTCTTTTCACTTTTCTGTGTTTTTCAAATATTCCTTCCAGTGACTGTTGGTCTCATTCAAAATAAAAGCTGAAAGCCTTGCAGTGGCCTAAAATGGCATATAAGAACCTGCATTAGGCTGGGCGCTCACGTCTGTAATCCTAGCACTCTGGGAGGCCGAGGCGGGCGGATTGTTTGAGCTCAGGAGTTCGAGATCAGCCTGAGCAAGAACGAGATCCCATCTCTACCAAAAATAGAAAGAAATTAATTGGACAACTAAAAATATATAGAAAAAATTAGCCGGGCATTGTGGCGCATGCTTGTAGTCCCAGCTACTCGGGAGGCTGAGGCAGGAGAATCGATTGAGTCCAGGAGTTTGAGGTTGCTGTGAGCTGGGATGACGCCACGGCACTCACTCTAGCCCGGGCAACACAGTGAGACTCTGTCTCAAAAAAAAAAAAAAAGAACCTACATTGCACTGGCCCACAAGGAACTCTACTTTTTGTCCCCTTACTCCAGCCACTCACCCTCCTCCTCGGGTACCTGGATCACCTACTGCCTGGAACACTCCCCAAGTATCCAGCCCCCTTCGCTTCAGTCCGTACTCAAATGTTACCATCTTGGTGAAGCCTTCCTCAGCAATAGCTACCAATACTTAAACACAAACTCCCCATCTTTATCTTTTTCCTTAGAGCTTACCACCATCTTACATATACTTATAGCATGTAAGTATATATATATATTTTCCATCCCTCTCCTCCTGCCCCAACTCTCACCCAATGTAAGCTCTCTGAGGGCAAGAATTTTTGCCTATTTTGTAGGCCCCCAGAGCCTGGAACAGGGCCTGGCATGTAAAAAGAACTCAATAAACAAAAGAATGAATTTCCTATGTAAGTAGTAAAAAGCTCTCTATAAACTCAGACTGCAAGTACTCACAATTGTTTGAGATCACCCAGACATGAAACTCTCTCTTAGATCTTTCTCCCACCCCTGTCTCCAAAAATTATTCCATCCAAAGGAGGCCAGTCCTCCTTGCACTCACCCTGTGTTCTTCGCTGGCATCGCTCCTCTCTTAACCACATGTAGGTGTCAGTACCAAGAAACGTTCCTCCACAGCGTTGACAGATTATGCTGATGCTTCTCTCCAAGTTTCTAGAAAAACCTTGAACCTTTGTCAGAGCCTAAGTTACCAACCCACACTCCCCTTTCTCAAGGAAGTTGATTGGTTTCTTTCTCCTCAAGACCTTCAGTATCCTTTCTTGCCATTAGGCCCTGGGGGAATAGGAAGGACCTTGTCAACCAAAAAGAACACCCAATTACAAATACAAGGAGGATGTTAGGCCATCTACTGCCTGAAAGAAAAAAAATTTTTTTTTAAATAAATACAGGGAGGAGAGGCTTAACCAGGGAGTTTCTTTCTCCCTCCTAGGAGGTCCTGAATTCATTATACAAATAATCTGCCTTCTTCCTAGAGATCAATTTTGTATATCTGGGCCTCAGGGAAGGGCCACTACAATGGAAAAAATATTCAGAATTGTGCCACTCCTATCATATTTGCATAACGAAAAAGCCCACTCAAGTAACTGTGCAGCCCAAAGATCTGTTTCTCTTCCATTAAAAAAAACTCACAAAACTGTTCCTACTAAATTATACAGATAATAATCTCATACTTTTGGAAGTTCACAATCTCATCTTAATCTGGAAGTTAGGTACTACAGACAGCACAAGGCAAAAATTTCATATAGTAAAATTCATTCTTGAAAATTACATAAATCACCCATAAAGTATAGTATACATTGTTCTGCATATAATCCTTGTACCATAATATGTATGTAGGTAGTCATAAATTTTTCACATTTCACCTCTTGGAACACTTGAGAAATTCTGTGAAGATTATAACTTGTTAGCTTTTTCAGTTTCATCATCATCTTCTTGAGATGCAGTCTAGTAATCACTCTCTTTGTCAAAGTTTTTCTAAAGCCCTCTTCAATTTCTTCTGGAAGAAGTGAAGACGTGGAACGCCCCCTCATCTGCCACCCAAAACTATCTCTTATGGTGGCTGGGGAATCCTTAAAATCCCTGGCACATTATTTCCATAGGTTTTGCCAAGATGCACCTTTCAGGTTTGATTGAATTCATTGCCCACGGGCATCAGCTCATTCAGTGGAAAGGCTACCAGTGCCCACATCATTTATATTGTTCTTTTTCTTCAAAGCTCCTATATTTAATTCTCAGGAGTTAAATATACTTATGATGCGATATAATGGACTAGCATGGCTTGTATAGTAGAAAATAATGTTTAAACTAAGGTAACATAAACTAGGCGAATAAAATAAACCATCAATCTCATTTTAATATCAATATTTTCCTGCTCACGAACCTTCAGACTATGGTTTCACCTACTAAAAATTTTCATTTTTTTAGTTTGGCTGTCAAGACAGATTACAGTTGGACCCCGTAAAACCCTCTTGGCTATTTTTTCTATACTCCCTGTGATCCCACCAAAGTGTTCTTTTTCCTTTCCCAAACTATAACCTTTATTTCTCCATGCCCAGGCCATTTCTGCCGTCAACATTGCCCTCTCATCCATTGAAATCATACTCATCCTTCAAAGTCAAAGCTAAATGTTCACTCTTCCAAAAAGCTTTGATTAAACATCCCATCCCTATATGATATTCACACACCTCACAAATATTTTTTAGTTCCTGCCATAAGTCAGGCACTGTTCTGAATGTTTTTATTAAATAACTCAAGGATAACTATTACCATTTTCATTTTACAGTTGAGGGAATCGAAGCATAGAAACATTAAGATGTTTGTCAAAGGTTACACAGTAAATGATGGAGCTCAATTTGTACCTAAATTATCTGGCCCTAAGTATCTATCCCAAATTACAAATTTTCACTAAATACATTCTTGAAAAAAAATTTTTTTTTGTTTAGTTTCTTGTGATAAGGTTGGTACCAAGAAAAAATTTTTTTAACTTAATTTTTTTTTTTTTTGGAGACAGGGTCTTGCTATATTGCCCAGGCCAGTCTCGAATTCCTTGGGCTCAAGCCATCCTCCCATCTCGACCTTCCAAGTAGCTGGGACTATGGCCATAGTGCCTGGCTAAAAATGTTTAAACATGTAATCATCAAGGAGATTATAATTTCCCTTGGAAAGATTAAATTTGAGAATTATGTTCCTGACAGATCTCAGCATCGAATCATGGATATGGCAAACATTAAACTATAAAAGGAAAGTAGGATTTTATAATCCTCTAAAATGATACATGGAAAAGAGTCATCGTCCAAGCTCATCCGGTTCCATTTTCTCTTTTTACAGTTGAGAGAACAGGGAGTCAGTTAAGTGAGAACAGAAGCTCAGACAGATTTCATCATTACTTATTCAAGACTATTCAGGTCCAGTTCTCTTCCCTTACTCATCCCATTGATAAATCGAAATGACTATCTGTATTCCCAAAATAGGACTCCCTGATTTGTTCCCAGATTTCTTCTCCCCTCTGTCTATATGAGTCAGGGAAGCAGCCCCAGTCCCTCCATAATCAATATTGGCTACTTACCTCCAGGGAGTAAATCATCCATTCCTTCTTTCCGAGTCCATGTGCCATAGTGAAATGTATGACGAAGTATGCAAGCACCATCCGGGAGAAGCTGCGCTCGCCTAATCAAAGTGGAGTGCTCCGTCATGCACAGCCATGGGACACCTACAACAAACTACGACAAAAAGCCTGCCTGCTAACACCGATCCCTCTGGGTTAGCGAAATGGCAAGCACTTAAGGAGAAATTCTTTGAATGAGAATCTGTCCTCATACCACAGCACTACCCTGCGTACGTGTCCGTCCTGCTCTTCCAGGGGACAGGAAATAAGGAGCTGCTCCCAGTGAGCTGAGGTGGATGAACCTTGAGGATAGCTATGTCTCTAAGACTTTCAGAAGAGACAACGTAAGTGAGCCCCGTTGGGGTGGGGAACCTGCGGCCTTGGGGCCACATGTGGCTTTCTGGGTCCTTGAGTGCAGCCTTTTGACTGAATCCAGATTTTACAGAACAAATCCTTTTAGGAGAGGGATTTGTTCTACAAAGTTTGGATTTGAGGGACTGCTATTGCCCAGGCTGGAGTGCTGTGGCGTCAGCCTAGCTCAAATCCCTGGGCTCAAGCAATCCTCCTGCCTCTGCCTCCAGAGTAGCTGGGACTACAGGTACATGCCACCACACCCAGATAATTTTTCCTATTTTTTTTAGTTGCCCAGCTAATTTTTTTTCATTTTTTAGTAAAGACAGGATCTCACTCTTGGTCATGCTGGTCCTGAACTCCTGACCTCAAGTGATCCTCCCACCTCTGCTTCCCAGAGTGTTAGGATTATAGAAGTGAGCCACTACACCTGGTCTGAAATTACTTCTTTCTTTGATCAAAATATCCATTCCCCAAATAAATTCAAGTTTAATTTTAGTAAATATATGCTATTTAAAACATACTTTTATTTTATGTTTTAAAATAGCTAAAGCAACCAATAGCTCAAACAAAGCCATTGTTGGTAGAAGAAAAAGGAACTTCTCATGACTCTTGCTTCCATCTGTCAGAAAATTGTCTTAATATACCAATTTTGTTAAGGCAACATACTTTTCTGCCATGTGTCAGAAAAGCATCATAATAAACATACAAATCTGTAATGTTTGCAATGTGATCCCTGCCTGCCAACACACAGCAGCCCTGTTGATACCCTCTCCTTTTTTGTCCTTTGACCTCCACAGGAAATGGTAGAAGGAGACTGGACCAGGAATCAGGAGACTCATCAATTAATTGTGTGACTTGAGACTGCATTTCATAGCCTCCAAAGGCTTTTTCCTGGTCTTTGAATTTGTTATAATGACACTACTTTGCATGAAGCTAAGGATTAAATGAGATAGCATATGCAAACCTGATAATATGGTAGGCACGACCTAAAGGTTAGTTGAATCTAAATGTTAAAGAATGTCTAATTTCAAGTTAATTGGAGAAGATATTCAGGGTTACATTGCTCAATCTGTGACCCTTTAAGATCAGCCTCAGAAGTGAGAGAGAAAAGGGGAAGGTCTGAGCTACAAAAGGAAACGTTCGCCTCTCCTCAACATTTCCCCTCTCTGCTTCTGCCCTTCCTCCTCTTCTCCTTTTCTACTGAAAGGAGGAATTAGTCCACGGGTGGGGAACCTGTGGCCGTAGGGCTACATGTGGCCTTCTAGGTCCTTAATGGCGGTATTTTTACTGAATCCAAATTTTTAACAAATCCTTTTATATTTATTAATACATTTTTGTTCTTCTTTTATATTTTTATTTATTTCTAAAATGAACATATTTCAAATACCAAAGAATAAAATCAGTTTCAATGAAATAATCCTCCCAGATTGACTGGCACAATTAGAACATTAGTAAACCACAAAGGCTAAATTGACAGCTGCTATGCTCATGATTTAGTTCTAACTTCCCTTGCCTGACTGGAGCCACTACCGCAGGAGGCTGGTCCCTGAGAATTTTGGGGGGTCGAGTACGCCAATCTGTTAACAGCTTTTGACAAAGGTGCACTATGTTTCTGTGTGAAGTGGAATTTGTGATTAGTTGCACAGCTTGACAGTATTGTTTAATTCTGTCTGCTTAACATCCCATCATATCAAAGAAGACCAAGAGAACGTTGAAGAAAGAAAACAGATTTTTTTTAATGAGGATCAGGAATTGCAATATTATCTTGTTTCTGCTAAAGATAATGTGATTTGCTTGCTTTGTGATACTATAATATCAACATTAAAGAAATTCAATGTTCATCAGCATTATAACACTCATAAGGACCAGGAATATTTTAAATTAGAGGGAGAGACGTGAAAGGTTGTATTGCAGAAATTAAAAGATAAAAAGCAAAAGCAAAGATAATTCTTTCAATCAGCAGTAAAACCTGGAAATAATGCCACTGAAGCAACTTATACAGTAGCTTATGGACTCAGGGAAAAAAAAAAAAGGAATACCATTCAGTGATATAGAAATTGTGCAAGAACGCATTTTTGAAGTTGTAGGATGCTTGGACCCCGATAACATATCAAAGTACTAACAACTATCTCTTTCAAAAAGAACCATAACTGCTCAGCAGCATGAATTAGCCTTCAACTTAACAGAACACCTTTATGCAATACTTCCAAAGGAAAATATTTAGTATTCGATTGCTTGGGATGAATCAACTGATACTACTGACTTGGTGCAGGTTTTATACTTTTGGGGTCATAACAGAGGATTTTCTCTGCTAGAAAGAATTACTCACTTTTAGCACCCTTATGTACAGAACAAGGGGAATAGATATCTTCAACAAATTTCAAGATAAGTGTCATGAAGTTGGACTGAATTTGGTAAATTGAATGAGTGTATGTGCAGATGGTGCACCTTCCATGACAGGAAAACATGAAGGGTTTATTGTACAGATAAAAAAAAGTATTAGCAGATTCAGGTGCTCTCATTTCTTTTCATTGTATCTTGCATCAGCAAAATCTCTATACTAAAGCTACCATTTTAACTGACACTTTGCAACAAGTTATAAGTATTGTTAACTACATTTCTGCAAATGCAACATGGCATTGTCAGTTTCATAACATGTTAAAGTTGAACCATGAGGTATTCAGTGTGGATTTGCCATATTGTTCTAAAGTATGTTGACTATCACAGGGACAGGCATTACCCAAAATTTTATCTCTTGGAGAAAAGATAGTTAAATTTTATGAAGAACAGAATTAGCAATGCGAATTATTGAAAGAAGAATTCTATAGAAATGCAGCATTTCTGTGTGATATCATGTCAAATCAAAATGACTTAAATATTTCTTTGCAAGGTAAAACTAAATGATATGTGGCCAAAAATCCAAGCATTTCAAAAAAAAAAAGCTATCTTTTTTCAAAACACTTCTTCTTCAAAAGGAAATTTCAGATGAACATTTTCCCCAGGTAGCAAAGATCACTGATGAGCAGGATGATATATGTGAATCATTTGAAGACTACGCAGTTGTTATAGACCTATTAATTGGAGAATACAGTGAAAGGTTCATTGACTTTGAGAGTCATGACACCACACTCAAATTAGAATTTCATCCTTACCTAGCTGATATCACCAAGGCACCTAAAGAACTACAGATAGAATAGCTCTCAGTAGATGACAGTTTAAGGTCATTGTTTGATGCTAAGAAAGATCCAATTGACATATGAAAAAATGCAGTAGAATACCCACTTTAGGAAACATGCCTGAAAAATGCTGTCTTGCTTTCAACCATTTATTGCTGTGAACCTGCATTCTCCTACCTAACCCAAATCAAGACCCTCTTAAGGTCACAAATGACCGATACCCATCTAGAGGATCACTTGAAACTGTGGACCTCCATGCTGCAACCAAATACTCAAATGCTTTCCAACAAAAAGCAGACACAACAAAATCAGTAAAAGATTAGTTAACTTTAAAATTAACAAATAGTTTTCATCTTTTGAAATTATTAAGTGCATAGTAGTTAGATTTTTACAAAACAATGTACATTTTTAAATATATCTAATTGAAGTTTCTTGAATGTGGCCTTATTTGATAACAGCTAAATGAATGCAGCCTTTCAACATGAAAAGCTTCCCACCCCTGAATTAGTCACCCTCGAGGTTAGTGCTCTCGTCTCACCTTTACTACATTCAATTTTATATCTGGATCATCAGTTTTAGTTTTTTGTTCAGCTGTAAAAGGGGACAGTTTTCCCTGAGAAAAAACAATGGAATTGCCTTCAACATAGAATCCAAAATTTGTCCTGGGGGTACACCACAGTCATAAAATTTAAAGTCCCGACTGTCTGGGTTCCTCTCCGTTGATAATCAAGTATCAGCTGAAAATTCTGCTCAGACTAAGTTCACATTTTCCCTATCCCCAACTAATCCAAAAAATGTCTGATTTACCTTCAGCAAATATAAGCATAGTTATTTATGTCAATTGCTTACTACTCATATATCTAAATTACTATGTAGCACAAGTGACGCTACATATGATGATGCATATTGTTAAATATGTGTGAGGTTAAGGCTGTGGTATATTTTGTTTGTTTCTTAAAACACCAAATGCTGTTCAAGTATTTTCAGTATTCACAGCTTGCTTTTTATGTAGCACAGATATGTGCTCATGTCTTTGAAATAACGGAGGAAACATTATTCCTAAGATTGCTATTGGGATTTATGCAACAATGAATTTTATTTTCCAGTAGGAAAAGAACATATGTGCAGAAAGAAAAAAATGCAAAAAAAAAGGGGGTGATCATCAAAGGACCTATGAGATTATGGGAGAAGCAATCAATTGTGAAAGCAAAAAACAAAAATGACATTTTCCTATGTAGAGCACAATTAGTTCATGTTGCAGTAAAATTAAATGAAATGTGCAAAAAAACCGAAATAAGCCTTCTTCTTTAAACAGCACACTAAGAATTAACAGCAGAATGGTCATTTTTGGTCTGCAATCTGACTACAGAATTTCATTTAAAATGAGGACAATAATCCATTCATTCTTTTTGTAGCAAGTGGTAGAATATTTCAAAACTGTGCAAAGGAAAATTTAATTTGTCTATATATAATTTTATTTGAAAGATTATATAGTGAACTAAAAATATAATGATTTATAAATATAGTTTTTGGGTTTTGCATGTGTGTGTTTTTTTTTTTTTTTGAGACAAGGTCTAGCTCTGTCACCCAGAGCAGCCTGAGCAAGAGCGAGACTCCATCTCTACTAAAATTACAAAAATTAGCTGGTATCGTGTTGTACACCTGTAATCCCAGCTACTTGGGAGGCTGAGGCAGGAGGATTGCTTGACCGAGGAGTTTGAGGTTCCAGTGACCTATGATGACACCACTGCACTCTACCCCGCCAACAAAGTGAGACTCTATCTCAGAAAAATAAAGATAATATTAAATAAATAAGTAAAATAATAATAATATATCGATACTAGTTCATTAATTGTGGCAAATGTACCACACTTATGTAAGATGTTAATAAAAGGGAAAGCTGGGGGGGATACATGAGAACTTTCTGTTGTACTATGTTCTCAGTTTTTCTGTAAATCTATTTTTCTGTTTTAAAAAAAGCAAAGTCTATTTTTAAAAATTCAATTAGAAAATATATGCAGAAAATGTATGTAAAGTTTTCAGCAAAGTGCCTGCTATTCATTGTGGATTTGTAGTTCATCTAATCTTAGACATCATTGATAGTAAGATGCTCATTATTATTTTATGGGCCTGTAAGAAAGAAACACTGCCGCCAATTAAACTATGACGAAATGTTTAATACTGGTCCTATGAGATGTATAAATCAGTCATGCCAGCCTCCTATTGCTTTGAAACAGCTACATCACTTGTGACTATCTTACTTTCTTCTATCTTATAAAGAACTTAATCATTCCATTGCAAAAAAAAAAAATTATGACATTAGTTATTCCTTGAATGGCAAAAGTTTGCTTCACTAAATATCAAATGTATGGCCCACTGCTCTGTGTCTATGCCTTTCTGCATAAACAATATATTTTTGTTTCAATAAAAAATCCTTGGCCAGGCGCGGTGGGGTGGCTCACGCCTGTAATCCTAGCACTCTGAGAGGCCAAGGCGGGTGGATCGCTCAAGGTCAGAAGTGAGACACCAGCCTGAGCAAGAGCGAGACCCCGTCTCTACTAAAAAATAGAAAGAAATGATCTGGACAACTAAAAATATATATATAGAGAAAAAATTAGCCGGGCACGGTGGCGCATGTCTATAGTCCCAGCTACTCGGGAGGCTGAGGCAGAAGGATCGCTTGAGCCCAGGAGTTTGAGGTTGCTATGAGCCAGACTGATGCCACGGCACGTTAGCCTGGGCAACAGAGCAAGACTCTGTCTCAAAAAAAAAAAAAAAAATCCTTGAACTGTCTTTATCCAAACATTTTAAACAGCAATTAAACTCAACACCTGTAATGCTAACAATACACATAATTGAATTGAAGTGATAGCAACTTGAGCAATTATAACTGAGCTCACCTATGCAAGGCAAGGACAATTGGGTCACAATGCTTCCTGGCAGATAGTAATTCTAAGACATTGTGGATTATAAATTATAAGCGGCATCCTAATTTCAGAAATGTTAAAATGTAGAAAAGAAATCCATATCTTAGAGGGTTTAGATATGTGATTATGATATAGCCATAAAATGGAATACACTGCAGGATTAAAAAGAATAAGATAGAGCTATTTTTTCTTACATTAAAAGATATCTAAGACATATTATTTAAAAATGCAAGTAACATATGATCTATTTCTGTAAAATAAAAAATAAATATATTAATGTTTATATATGCTCAAAAATATATGTGAATTTATAAAAATAAACATGTTTTACTCATATAATCAGTAAAATAAATATAAACAATAGGAAAAAAGAATATCAACAATCAGTAAATCTTCGAATAATGTTAATGATTATCCATGGGTAAAATTTCTTCATTTAAAAAATGTTTTTAAGCAAAAAAGTTATTGTACAAGGAACACTTTTAGGCATTTTCCTATACATTCTCTTAACTAACAACAACAAAAGCTAATTACTTACAGGGAGTGGTTGAGGGAAATTCCTGCATAGAACAAAATTTTGAGGTATTTCTCTAGTCCAAATTTTTTTAGTACAGTTATGATATAAAGGATGATAAACAATTGTTAAGTATCTAAAACATTGTACTAATGTGTAACCCATCTTAAAATATAATTTTAGGAAATCCCATGCTGCTATAAAAATGTACTAATTAATGAATCCTATTAATATCTCAAGGATTTAAAGAATAGAGAAATACTTTCTCTATTTTTACTTTTACTATCTTTACTTTATATCCGTTTTCCATTTAAGGGAAATAAATTAATCAACGGCCAAAGGGGAAGAAATGTGCTTAGTAGAACCAGATATGTTCACTTTAGCTCAGTCTCTCTTTGTTAATTACAAATATTTAAAGAATGAATTGACTTTCATACTGATTCTGTGCTAAAACCCTCAACACACAGATACACATAGGCATCCGTGCGCATGCACACAAATACGAGCTGCTCATTCCCAGTTACACCAGTACTCATCTAGAGCTGATATAATACCAAATTACGTGGGCACCAGTCTAAGCAAATTAGGAAGTGTTGCTTTTCCTGCATTTGCAAAACAAATCCAACATTTTTAAAACACAGCCTACCACTGTTTCATCTTTTGAAATGAGGAAACAGATGACTAGCTTAAGGAAATTCTAGACTAGATATTTATAAGTTCCAAAGATATCACAGTTGTTAGGCTTCTTTTTAAAACAAGCCTTTTCTAAAGAAGAATTATGACTAATTAAGTGTGAGTACATAAGCATATGCAGGAAATTTGATAAAAATCCAACAAATTAGAGTGCAGTCCAGAAAATCTCTTGGGGGTTATGTTCCTTGCAAGTAGATAAACATCTTTCTAAAGGTTAATATTCTTTAAAGAGTTCTTCAAAACTGGCATCACAGGAAGATGGAACAATTTAGTACGTGACATTTTTCTATTTCTTTCTTGTCAACGTAGAACAATATTCTGAAAAGTAAAGGAAATTAATTTGTAAACATTGAGTATAGAAGGGTTTTTTAAAAAAATTTTCCCCTGAGTCACAAGATCAAAAATAAACTAATTCCTTAGATATTATTTAGTTTTGCAGATCACAACTGCTGTAATGCCAACAAAAGTATCTATAGTCCAGTAGGGTTTAACTTCTTATTGAATGTTATAGAATAGTTCTATTTGCTTTTGAATACTGGGTTGTATTACAGCTTTGCATCTGTCCCTGGGTATTATGTTACAAAGGGTCCAACTTTGCTTATGTTTCACTTTGTTTCTATGTTTTCAAGTTCTTAATGTAACGTGTGGTTAAGGTTGGCATTCAGGAAAAAGACAAAGACAAAAAGACACACTGAAAGTGAGAAAGTATCAAGTAGAAGAGAGCAGTGTGCTCATGTACGGAACGAATATTAAAAGGATTATTTTATTTCAAAGGGCCATCACAATAAAAGTTTTAATATATCCTTAACAGATATTCATTCCATTGTAAAAGAAAATATCATATTAGATAAAGAAACTTCAACTGATAATCCTTATCTTAGATTTACACAATTCCCTCTTTCCCTTATACTATGTACATTCATAATAAGAAACTTAAAATTTAATATAGAAAGATTCCAACTCACTTTTAATATGAACTTTTAAAAATTAGGACTCATACATAAAAGGCTAACTTCCTTTATATAAATATTAATAACAGCACCTACAAATCATGAAGAAAAAACCACCTTGAATCAAGAATAGGCAAAAGTATGTATTTTACAGATATGATCATATATTTGCAAAATGATGTATATATAATATATTCTTTGTGTCATTGTTTATAATAGCAAAAGAGTAGAAATAACCCAAATATCCATCAATTGGAATCCAGTTAAATAAATTATAGCATATCCATACAATAGAATACTGTGCAGACATAAAATAAAAATGAAGCTGCCTTCTATGTGCTAATACCAAGCTATACTGTAAAGAAAGCAAAATCTAAGCAAGGTGGATAGTATGTTCCCATTAGTATGGAAGGTAAAGATTTATGGATATATATATGTATCTGCAAATACATACAATATGTCTGAAAGAATACATGACAAACTAGTAACTGTGCTCTCTCCAAGAAATGAACTGGATAAGTAGGGACCAGGGGAAGAAGGGAGATTGACTTTTCACTATATATTCTTTTCCAGTTTTTGAAGAAGTCATTAAGAAGGATGTGCCTTTGATTTCCCAAAGGATTCGATGGCGTCGATTTGAGGATTGTGGAGACTGTCAGCTACAATTCCCACTCAAATCGGAATCCCACTGAGTTACAAAGATACGGTGTGGCAGCCGCTGATGGCTTGACGATCAACCAGGCAGGTCTTCAAGAAACTGGTCAATTTCCATTTCACCTTTGAGGAGCCTTTTTTCCTTCCCACTGCCTGCCACCTCCCTCCCAGAGCCTTTTTTTTTTTTATCTTCAGTACTTTTTATTTCCTCAAAAAGCTCCTAGTTGATATCCCACACTAAGAAATGCATTCCTTTAATTTGTAGTGTAAAAGAGGGTTTCTTCAAATTTTAAAGTTATAAAACTCATTTTAAGTCAAAGTCTTATGCAGAATAAATTTATTTTTCTATATACATTTATTTTATAAGTTCATCTACAGTTGTAGTACTTACTTTTTATCAAATCAATCAGGGAGAACCGTGAAGCCATTCTGAGGAATATAAAAACTAGAAATCAGGAGTTAATGCAGAATCATTTGTCTTACATCTATCTCTGCCTCCAATTTATTTTTATACTTCGTTTTGGTTGTATAGTATCACAATACTCATCATACAAATATATGGAGTTGCAAGAAGTAATAGCTGTTCGTTTTATTTATTTATTTTTAATACTGTGTCTTAGAACTTCAAGTTGCTCTTTAATTAAACTCATTCAAAAATACAGATTTGTAAGAAGTTTGTTCCAAAATTGCATCTAATGATTATCTTATAGAAGTCAGATGAAAAACACTCAAAACTTACAATAAGCATGAAATCTATCTATAATAAGATATCATGAGATATCAAATGTTGCTCTGCATTACGAATTAATTTTTATCCAAAGCAAATGAAAAGCCAGAACAAGAGCCAGAAAGCACGAAGCAGGTCATCTGAATCAAAGAGAAGCATATTGGTTTATAAACCACACATCTTTTGGCATGGAAAAATTATAGCTTTAGCAAAATAATATTGGTATCTCATTAGATGCCATCTTTGACATAATGCATATTGTGTCACCAATGGAGTTGCACTGCTCAGAGTTCCTTTGAAGAAAAGAATTTGCTGAAAAGTGCCATCAGCTGACATAGCAAAAACACCTTTGGGATCTGTCACAGCATTCAAATCAAGGGCACACTCTTCCTGTGTGGCTTTCAGCCGATGACTAATGGCTGCCTGTGGGCCTGGTGCCTGGGAATTTCTGCCCAGCACAGAGCTTGTCTATAAGCAATCTTTGCATTGAAGCTATCTGTTCAATAGGCCAAGACTTTCTCAGGGCTGCCCAAAGCTCCTCCTATCCAATTCTCAGTTCTTCTCTCGCTCCTCTCACAGCTTTCAGACCTTCATCACAGACTAATGGCTTTTCCTGATTTCATCCACTGTCTCTTCCCTCTACCTTTCACAGTTCTTAGACCCAATAACTTTCTTTCATTTCTAATTCTATCTTGGTGTCTGCTTCACAGAGGACGTGAATTGGCACATGCAAATTAAAAATATATTCACGGTATTTATAATACATTTTAATTCACTGATATCAAACACATAATTTCACTCATCTATCTTTTATTTTCTTATCTGGCCCTTGCAAATAATGCAACTTATGCAGCCAAAGTGATACATTTGTTCCCTTTTTGCCACTTAATTTATTAAAAAGATGCTACCTGTACGCATTTGCAAATTGAAGGATCATTTCCCAAATAATCCATTCCCTCTTAGCATTATCCTGTAGTTCTTTTCTTGGCAAAAGATACCTAAAACATTATATTATTTTTCATCAAAACAGCAATAAAGCTAAGACATCCAATTAGCAAAAAGCATCTTCCCATTTGAGACAACAGCCCAATTTGTTGAAACATGTGCTTACAGTAAATTCCAAATGTTTATTATTGTTTTTTTAAATGTTGAAGAAATTTGCAAGGATGGCTTTTTTTATCTGTTGGTTTTGAATTCCATACTCAAATATTCAAGATTCAACTCAAAAGCAGAATATGACAATCAGCAGTAATTAAACTAATTTAGTGAACATTTATCAGGACTGCTTACCAAATTTCCACTTAAAATAAAAATTTCAGCTTTTATCAGAAACTGGAAATTTTCAGACATTGAGGCATCCCTGTGAGATCTATCCGCCTGCAGTGTTCATTATGGCTAAAGCACACATCTCCCAGAAAATGGCCTCATAGAGCCTTAAAAGCATGAGAAAGGAAAAGTGACATCATCCTTTCAGTTGTACCCTACCAAAAACCCAGAGATAAGTTTTATTTGAGTTTGTTTTCCTGACTGTGGAAAATAGGCTGGTTGCAACATAGGTGTCAGATTGCTTCTCTCTGTGTCAACTTCAAGTTCAAATTTAGGAAGTCATTCTGCCATCAGAACATGTTGTACAAATTAACAATAGATTTCCAAGTCATAAACATGGTTTTGACAGATCTAAATTTTACCTAGGTTATTCTTTTTCTCATCTCATTATAGGTGCTTTGTAAAAGTGATTGTTACTCCCATGATTCACCGGGGGTAAAATAACTTATCAGAATTGAGATTTGGAAGAGAATTTTCCAAGAACGATATAGTGTTTTTGGTTTTCAGTTATTTGAATACTTCTAGCAATAGTGGGTCTTTTCAGTAAAATACTGAAGGGAAGTAATTATTGATTCCCTATTACAATTATTTTATTAAATTAAGTAACTGTTGCCTGGCAAGACCCTAAAGGAATAGGACAAGGAAGAGATGAGTTTTGATGAACAGAAAAGCATGAAGCATGAAGCACTGCTTAGAGGGGGAGCAAGTCGGAAGAGTGAGTAGCGTCACAGTGGTAGGAAGGCTTGGGAATACAGGATAGCTCTGGAGGCCATACAAACTCATTAGGAAACTTATATAGGGCAAAGCGTGTTTTTAAAAAGCTAGGGCTTTTTGACAGAGGCTGTGGTAATATGCTTTCCCAATTTCTGAACTTGTATAGCCTGATCCTAAGAATCACATTTGAAACACATGCGTCTAGTAAGTGTTGCATGTCATTTTCTCACTTTGTAGGAGATTTGGTGATTAAGAAGGTAAATGGTACCCCAGGGGAGCCTTGGAAGAATTGCTGTACCTCCCTGGGTTACTTAGGTCCTTGGGAAAATCTGATTTAGTTTCCTAATTTAAACACAAAGAAATAATCCTAAATTGTTGTAAGAGTTCTTTTTCAGCTTTGGGTTCCTATGCCTCTATTTGAAATTACAATGTAGTATGAAGTATGTTACTGCCTACTGAACAGTAAACAGAACTTTCCAACAATATCTTCATTGATCTTGAATACCTGTAATTCTGATGCGATGCCTGGTACTAGCAGATTAATTATACTTCCCTCAGGTGTGTAAACAGATACAAGTTGTCCATAAAGATGAATGAAGAAAGGCTTATCCTGCTGTGAAATCAAAAGTAGCTAGTAAGTAGTTTCCATTTAATTGGATTTTCTCTAATTAGATTATAGATATTATCATTTATGAAGAAATTAAGAACTTTAAATAGAAATATTTCATGTAAACAAAATAATTTTATATGAATGACCTCCAAGAAATCCTCAAATAAAAAATGTTCGATCAAAGTTACTTTTATGTTATAAAGGTCCTAAATTATCATCACATTCTTCAAAGCCAAGTGCATGTTCTATTCCTCCATAAAATCCCTTCCAGGAACTTCAATCACAAAGATTTTTCCCTACTCTTTGGAAACTGGAACCATTTTTTCCATGCACCTCAGCTAAAATTTAATACAATATTAGGCCCATTTTAATAGGCAGTACTTGGTGTCAGGAACACTGTGCTAAAAATTATATAAGATGATCCTCACAACCACTTTATAAGGATAGAATTAACTATCCCTTTTTAAAAGCAGGGAAAACTGAGGCAAAGGGAGTTGAATTCACCACACAGTGAGCAAGAAGTAAAGTCATAGCATGAAACAGGATGATCTAAAGTCAGAGCCCAATCTCTTAATCACAATGCTATAGAAATATAAATACTAGTGGTCTAGAAAGAACAAAAAATGATGCTTTGTTCTATTCTGAATAAAAATTAGTTAACTCAAATTAGAAAACTTTCAAGAATCACATCTTTGAATAATGGATACAAATGCAAATAAAATATTCTGTAAATCAGTACACAATTATTTTATAGAATTTTATTAGAGGCGGGGCACAGTGGCTCATGCCTGTAATCCTAGCACTCTGGGAGGCTGAGGCAGGAGAATTTCTTGAGGTCAGGGGTTTGAGACCAGCCTGAGCAAGAACGAGACCCCATCTCTACTAAAAATAGAAAAATTAGCTGAGCATGGTGGCAAGAGCCTGTAATCCCAGCTACTCAGGAGGCTAAGGCAGGAGAATCTCTTGAGCCCAGGAGTTTGAGGTTGCTGTGAGCTGGGCTAATGCCCCGGCACTCTAGCCCAGGTGACAAAGTGAGATTCCATCACACACACACACACACACACACACACACACACAAAGAATTTTATTGGAGAGAATATACAAAACTATGTCTATATATGTCTTTTGAAAGCTTGTATATATTAATACTAGTAGAGGTTAAAAGTCAAATCTTGGACTCTGTAGAATTTTTTTTGGTAAGAAAGCACTAATAAATGAGAGAAAAATAACTCTCCTTTTCAAATGCTATACAATTAAATGCGTAAACTGATTCTTTGTTCTCAGAATATTAGTGAAAACTTGAAGGAGAAATTGCAATTCCATGTATGCAGTTACACTGTGGTTATTGGTGGAAAGGGTAAAAAAGCATGACCTACTATTTCACATTTCCAGAAGTTTATTTCTGCAACACATTTTGGTCATAGTCTATTTTTAAACAGCCTCAGGGAATCAGAACTGGGAAATATGCCTCTAAGGACACATATCAGAGTAAGTTTTTAAAAAGTCAACAAGTACGTATTGAGTCTTTTGTTAGCCAAGCACTGTACTAGGCACTTTGGGTATTGCAAAAGAAGTCTAAAACCTAATTTTGTGTGTTTTTTTTAAGTAGAAACTTAATTATTCCCAAAATCAAGTTTCCCTTTTCATCAAGTGCCTCCCAGGCACTTGTAGGCACTTGTTGTAGGTTTTCCCTAGATGTATATATTCGTTGCTATATTATTGTTGAATATTATGTACCCTTACATGGCAGTCACTACAGGCTGGTGAAGAAAATGGGGCCAGAAATCACATCCTGAGATGGCTCAGAATGCTGTGATTCTAACTAGTGTGAAGGATCACCTAAATTTTAAATATCTATGGTGTGTGACTTTAAAACACTTCATATAACAGATTCCACTAAATCTGTCATTCAAGAACCTTAAATAGCCCTGCCCCTACATACTGTCTTCAGGTCCTCAAAACTTTTTTTTCTTTCTGAGAGGGTCTCTCTCTTTGTCACCCAGTCTGGAGTGCAGTGGCAGGATTCATAGCTCACTGTAATTTTCCTGGGCTCAAGCAATCCTCCCACATCAGCCTCCTAAGTAGTTGGGACCACAGGCACGCCCCACTATGCCTGGCTAACTTTTTAAAAATGTTTTTATCTTTGTAGAGATGGGGGTAGGGAGTGGAGGCGTGTGTCTCTCTATGTTGCCCACGCTGGTCTCAAACTCCTGGCCTCAAGAGATTCTCCCAGCCTCCCAGAGTGCTGGGATTACAGACATGAGCCACCATGGCTGCCCAGCCCTCAAAACTTCTTTAAAAAAAAAAAACAACAAAAGGTAATTGCACAACTTTGTGTTAGATAGAAAATCTGGTTGTATGGTTTTAAAATTCTTTCTTCCTCTTTTCTTCCTTTTTTCCCTTTCTTTACATTTATAAAGTATACTCAGAAAAACTGAAGGCAACTTAAGTTCTAACGTAACGTTAATGCAAAATTAAGTATGAACCCTTTGCTCAAACAATTATTAAGCTCTTACAGACTCATCAGGAGTAATGAGAAAAGTTCAGGCTTTTATTTAATCTTAGTACTTGTAACAGAAACCCTTCCCTATAGTGTACTCATTCGTTCTTGTTTCTTTGTTAAATATTTACCCATTGCTTTATGCCTCTGATTATATTAATACAATATAAGAAAGTTCGTTTCTGTTTAATCAAGACCTTAAAATTTCTGAAACTCCTATGAAGGAAAGATTAGAGAGAGTACACAAAAGAAAAACAAATTGGCAGCTAAACTTAGCTGTGAGAAGGCTGACTGACTCTTTCAAAACAGGCCCTAAAGACAGAAGTAATATTGCAATAGATAGGTCTACAGAGGGAGCTAATACATAAAATGACCCTTAAAAATCTTTTAAAACCATCAGTCTGGGTGCCCCAGAGTGTCAGAAATATTGTTTATGGCTAGCAGCTCTTTAAAGTTTAGTCTTCTCGAGTTAGATCCTTTCTCTTCTGAGGTACAGCTTAACTTTTTTTTTCTCTCTCTCAAAAGATTCAAACACTACAGAATTGTATAAAGTAACATCTTAAGGTCCCTCTTTACTGTTATTCCAGTTCATAATTCCCTCTTCAAAATTACCCTCTGGCTTTAGCCTAGTTTTCTTCCTTCCTGTATTTGTTCCTCCCTTTTCTAATAGCAAGAAACTATTCTCCCATTATCCTCAGTATGTTTAATATTTTATGAACTCCCCTGTACAGAACCGATCTCCCATCTCTGCCGCCACCCCCTTCCCCACATAGGCAGTTCAGGCTCTGTCTCCCCAACAGGGCCACACCCTGTCAGACACCCTCTTCACCCTACTCTGTCTCCAGCACCCACCTTGGTCCGAGTCTGCTTTGGCCCCGTGGCGCCCCCCAGTCAGAGGCAGGTATAGAGGCCTACCTTGCTCAGTCCCCCCTAATAACTTTAGGACTGAATTGATCGGGAAAAGATGAGAAGGGGAGAGGAAGAGCAATGATTGGGGATTTAACCGGGGTATTATTGTGGCCTAAATAAATAGATACACTCACTTTAACTGTTCTGGCTCTTCCAGAGTTACCTTGAGATATAACCAACCCTGTCTGAACCAGCTTGTCTAGTTTTTACTTCAGTATCCCACCCTGAACCTGCCTCTCTTCACCCTTAAAGAGGAGGGGAATTAGACAGTCGGTTAATCACCAAGACCAGTTAATTATACGTCTTAAATGCCTTGGAGTAGCTAACGTAGGCCAGGGCAGTGAGAGGGCAGGACCAGATTAAATCACTGATTATCCCCTGGTGCAATAAAAGGCCTGGAGTCAGAGATAAAACTGATATTTGAATAAGACAATAATGATATAAGAAGGAAAATGTGAGTCTTTGAAGAATTATTTTTAAAAATCAATTTTCAGTACAAGTAACAAAAAGATTACATAAGAGCATTCACCATACCTAGCAACAAGTGAGTACTAATTTACACTAAAATTTAAGCGTAACATGCTAGAAAAACGAGCTGAGGCTGTGTAGGCTAGCTAAAAACAACTATGGGTAGAGGTTCATTAAAATGGAATTAGGAAATCTGTTTTGCAAATGATTCTATTTCGATGTGTTTGATTTTACTCTTGTTCTCTTTTTCCTTATAAAAAGATCTAACCTTTGGCATTATAAATTGGTACAAACCTTTCCACAATTTGGCATTATGTATTGAGAGTTATGAAAACGTTCATGCCCTTTGACCCACCCAGTAATTCTACTATTGGCAATATATCCTAGGAGGAAAAAATTGTAAATGTGTGAGATTGCAGTCCTAACCGTAACAGTCCTAGGTTAAAAAACGCTGTAGTCCAGGCGCGGTGGCTCACACCTGTAATCCCAGCTCTCTGGGAGGCCGAGGTGGGCTGATTGTTTGAGCTCAGGAGTTCGAAACCAGCCTGAGCAAGAGCGAGACCCCATCTCTACTAAAATTAGAAAGAAATCAATTGGACAACTAAAAATATGTAGAAAAAATTAGCCAGGCCTGGTGGCGCATGACTGTAGTCCCAGCTATTCGGGAGGCTGAGGCAGGAGGATCGCTTGAGCCCAGGAGTTGAGGTTGCTGTGAGCTAGGATGATGCCACGGCACTCAAGCCCAGGCAAGAGAGTGAGACTCTGTCTCAAAAACAAACAAACAAACAAACAAACAAAAAACGCTGTAAATGAGCAACAATAACAGAAGAGAGACAAGAATATATGGATTATTTTGCAACTACTAAAAATCACAATTATAGAAATTATGAAGTAACTTGGAAAATAACATATGGATGATGTTACTTGAAATAACCAGGATACATATGTATACATATGATTCAACTATTTTAAATCGTGTTTTCAAAATGTGGAGAAAAAAGGGAAACATATGGAAAAATAAAAACAATATGTTAGATGGTAAGATCACAGGGCTTTTATTCATTTTTTTAACTCACTCTAATGTTGTACTATTAATGTTTTTGCTATAAATAAAAATCTAGGTGGAGTAGTGGAAAATCCAACTTTGTTTTGGCTGAATTAAAGGGACAGGAAGATTTATTCACTGCTAGGTTAAATTGAGAGAATGCCCTCAGAGGTACGTGATGAAAATTATCATCATCATCATCACCGTTATCATTGTCATTACCATTGCAGTCCAAATTACTGAGCATTTCCCATTTTCCAGGCATTGAATGAAGGACTTTTTTATGCAATTTATATCCTTAGTTATGAACTCTGTATAAAAATATAGAATCAAATAGCCAACAACCTAGTTGACATTTCTTCTTGAATATCTTCTAGGCATCTCAAACTTAATATATCCAAAAGGAACTTCTGGTGGTCCTCCCCGAAACTGCTCTACCTACAGTCTTGTCCGTCTGGCTCAATGCCAACTCCATCCTTTCAGTTGCTCAGGCCAAAACCCTGGGAGTCATACTTCAAGTCTGTCAGGACATCCTGCCAGTCCTACTTCAAAATATGTCCAAATTTCGAACACTTTCCATCACCTGCATTGCTAACACCCTGGTCCAAACTACCTTGTCTTGCTCAGATGACTACCATAGCCACCTAACTGGTTTCCCCCTCCTCCAGTCTATTCTCAACACGTGGAAAACATCCACAGAGGTCCTTTTTTTTTGAGACAGAGTCTCACTCTTTTGCCCGGGCTAGAGTGAGTGCCGTGGCATCAGCCTAGCTCACAGCAACCTCAAACTTCTGGGCTCAAGCGATCTTTCTGCCTCAGCCTCCCGAGTAGCTGGGACTACAGGCATGCGCCACCATGCCCGGCTCATTTTTTCTATTTTTAGTTGTTTGGCCAATTTCTTTCTATTTTTAGTAGAGACGGGGTCTTGTTCTTGCTCAGGCTGGTCTCGAACTCCGGAGCTCAAGCAATCCTCCCTCTCGGCCTCCCAGAGTGCTAGGATTACAGGCGTGAGCCACTGCATCCAGCCCAGAGAGGTCCTTTTAAAACCTAAATAGGGCAGACACAATGGCTCACGCCTGTAATCCTAGCATTCTGGGAGGCTGAGGCGGCAGGATTGCTGGAGCTCAGGAGTTCGAGACCAGCCTGAGCAACAGTGAGACTCCGACCCTGCTCTAAAAATAGAAAAAATTAGCTGAAAATAGAAACAAAATTAGCTGGGCATGATGGCGAGCACCTGTAGTCCCAGCTACTCAGCGGGCTGAGGCAGGAGGATCCCTTGAGCTCAGGAGTTTGAGGTTGCTGTGAGCTAGGCTGACGCCAGGACACTCTAGCCCAGGCAACAG
>CAUYSK010008493.1:0-10003 GCA_963575035.1 Avahi laniger
CTACAGGCATGCGCCACCATGCCCGGCTAATTTTTTCTATATATTTTTAGTTGTCCAATTAATTTCTTTCTAATTTTAGTAGAGACAGGGTCTCGCTCTTGCTCAGGCTGGTTTCGAACTCCTGAGCTCAAACAATCCGCCTGCCTCAGCCTCCCAGAGAGTTAGGATTACAGGCGTGAGCAACCGCGCCCGGCCTGGAAGCTGTCTTGATGGAGCTGCAGACAAAGATAAGAAACTCCTAAAGAAATATATACATAATTCAGGTAGAGGTAAGTGCTACGAAGAAAAAGAAAACAGCGTAAGAGAATAGAGCCAATGGGGGTAGGGTGGAGGGGTCTACTTTACATAGAATGATAAGGAAAAGTTGAGGAAGGGAAATTTGAGCAAAGACCTAGTGACCCGAGGGAACCAATCATGAAAATATGAGCCGAACATTTGTTTGAACATACAGAGGGAAAATCAAGAGCAGAGGCCCTGAGACAGGAATGAGCTTGATACATTGGCAAGCATCTCATTTGATGATCAAAACAGTTTTGTCAACTAAGCACCCATCTTCAAGATACAAACAAGGAAGAACAGCAGAACAAGGTCTCAGTCCCTCATTTATAAAAGATTAGATCTGTGATTTAAAAGTGTAATCCCCCAAAGAGCAGCCTGAGAATCACCTGGGAGCTTGTTAGAATCTTCTGGCACCACCCATATCTGCTCAGTCAGAACTGGGGAGCTGTGGGCAGCCATCTACGCGTTGACAAGCTCTCTTGGTGATTGTGATGCACACTAATGTTTGAGAAGCATTGGACCAGGCAATTTCAAATGGGACTTCTAGACTCAGTGTTCAGTGGATTTATGAGGATGTCAGAGAGCAGGAAGAGCTGGATGAAGGTAGCCTCCAGGTCAGGGTGAGAAAGAGAAAAATGCGGAAGGCACTGCAGAGTCAATCCCCATACGGTATCTCCCCTTCTCCTCCAAGAGGCGTGCTTTAAATCATTTACAGCCTGGGCACCTCCAGGGTGAGGCCAGAGGCTGACCCCGGAAATTCTTCTAGAAACTTCTTGAAATGGCACATGATTTTTCTACATTGCTGCCAAAGAAGAAAGATTTCACACCTCAGCACTTTTAACGTAACTGAATTATTAGACGTATGCAAAGACGAACTATGAAAAGAAAAGTGTCAGAGAAAGCGGTGTCTGTGGAATCGCGTGGCTGGTCAAGGGACCCCGAGACAAGTGTCCTCACCCTTCGTGTTTTGGAACCACTTTTTCCGATGTGAGTCCCTGGTAGTTCAGGGATACCACGACCTCCACAAAATTGGATGCAAAATGTTATCTATATGTATCTTTTGTAGAGGAAGATTCCACAGTTTTCATAAAATATTGAAATATATCCACAACTCTAAAAACATTGAGTGCTGTTATATAAAGAAGGGTAAATATAGAACTCCAACCAATGTTAAATATAACTCAAGAACCCAAAAGTTTGACTTTTTTTTTAATCCTGGAACCTCCTGGGGTAAAATCATACATGAAAAAGAACTTTTTATGTAGGTAGCAATTTTTCTTTGTGTGAACAACTCATAATGCTAGGGCTTATAACTTCACAAACAGCAGTTCAGTCCCGCGCCTGCAGCTTTGCTTTGCTGACACGGCAGGTTGAGAGGTCATCCTGCGCCACAGCCCCAGCTGACGGTAGCAGGCTTTACCTTCTACTTAAAGAATAGCAAAGATGCCAACAATGGCATGTAAGTACGTGGGGATAAAGCGTAAATTACTTCTTTGTTCTTGAATACTCCTTTGATTATTTTTTTCTTATGCAAAAACTTCTATCTACTTTATTCCATTGATTTCCCTCCCAATTCTTATCTGTTCATGGGGAGACAGAGTTTTACCCCTAATAAGCCAAGTTTCATAATCAGTGGCCTTGGTGTTGCTGTACCAATCATTTAATCTTTTTCGTTACGGGGGTAGGCGAAGGATGGGTGTCGTGGCCTGTTTCTAGGGACGAGGAGTGAACACAGAGGCAAAGAGACGCACACACACAAAGACGGTACAAGACTGCAGCGTCTTTATTTTTAGCACAGCAGTTTCTTTGTTCCCACACCGTCCCTACTCAGCACGTCCCGTTCCTTGTTGTTTCGTCTCCGGAGAGCAGATGTTTGCATCTGAATTCTCTCGCCCCTGCTGTTTGCAGGGTGAGGGCGCCCTGGCTGGTGTGCAAGCCCACAGGCATGTTCTGAGAAAAACAGCAAGGAACCGTTCCCCGACAAAATGTCCTCTACAGGTGGGCAAATGATGGCCTGTGGAACAAAGCCAGTTGACAGCCTATTTCTGTATAGCTCTCAGGCTAAAGATGGTTTTTACGTTTTAAATGGTTGAAAAAAATCAAAAGAATATTCTGCAAGGTGTGAAAGGTATATAAGACTTAACTTACAGTGTCCATAAATAAAGTTTTATGGAATATAGCCATGCTCGTTTGTCTGAGTATTGTCTATGACTCTTCTTGCTACCGTGGCAGAGTTGAGTGGTTATAACAGAGACCAGACTGCCAATAATGCCTGGAATATTTATTATTTGGCCCTTTACAGAAAAAGTTTGCTGATCCCGAATTAGGCCATCCCAGAAGGGGAATTTATTGGGACGGCATTAATAACATTTTAGCGATGGTTTGCATTTGTTGCTGGCTGATCCAAGGGTCATCTGTTTAGTACTTAAACCGGCAGAATTCACCTTATCTTTGTATCAAGTTCTTCCAGACTACTGGGAACAGTGGCATGGTTACCTGGACCAATGGCAGTTCAATTGCAGGACCAGATGGAGAAAGAAAGCCAAGATAGAGAATCTAACCTGCCGCATGTACTGAAAATAGGACGATCATCTACTGCCGTTCAGAAGGCGCGGTGGATCGTAGTCCGGGAGTCACTCTCGTGATCAGCCCCAGCTTTCGAAGTCACTTTGGTTGGCCTCAATATTTTGACCTGATTCTCTTTCCTCAGCTTTTTCGTTCCACTGGATAGCCCACAGCTGGCTCTCAAAGTCATGGCTTCTACTTCCCTTCTTACTCCACGCTTGTCTTCATCTTCTTCACTCGACGCACATGTCACCCTCTCAGTATTTCTGCTTTTTGAGCACCCTGAGAGAGGACACAACTGGCCGATGAGTCACCCTCCGGAGAAGGCACTTGTTGGGCAGAACCACAGGGAAGGCCTCTGGGTGGTCAGCCTTTAGAGCACCTGCGGTCAAGGGCAAGGTTTTGGGTTTGTTTGTTTGTTTTTGGTGAGTTGTGTCCACATTGTCAGGGTTACGTGATAAAACAACCTCCGAACATTTATGAAACCCCAAGCAAAGGACTGTGGATAGAGCAACATTCCTTAGAATTAGGCCACATGCAGCTAGTCCAGGAAACACTCCCAGCACCTCACAGAAAAAGGCCCAGAGAGAATCACAGACCAGTGAGTGAGTCTTACCCGGGCACATCACGTTGCCTTTCCTTCCAGACTGGGTCCCTGGTCTAGCCTCGTCCTTCAATCCAGCTCTTCACTACGTGGCAAAGTTTGATGTCATTTGGAAGCTTCTAGGAGTTCATTGTGCATTTCTTCCTGAAGCTCATGTCCTGAAAGGATCCATGAGTCTGGAAGATTCACGGATTAGGATGTCCAGTTCAGTATATTAAGCAAACTTCAATCTTGCTTTAAAGGTGAGACTCGTTCCGCTCCCTCTTCCCAGCCGTCACCTGTGCTTCTGGGGCGGTGAGGCCGTTGGCCTCTTCCACACCCCTCTCTACCTGAGTAACTTCCGTCCAAAACATGAGGAGGAAGCAGAGAAAAGGGGGCAGGAAGTTCTTACCATCATAAGGTGGCTTTGTACTCTGTGGCACATGCCTAAAACTGATTTGTTTGGGTGCCTTCCTGGTTCATTTGGTTACAACCCTTTTATTTTAAAGACTGCGTCTTGCTCTGTCACCCAGGCTGGAGTGCAGTGGTGGGATCACAGCTCACTGCAACCTCCAGCTCCTGGACTCAAGTGATCCTCCCTCCTCCGCCTCCCAAAGTGCTGGGACTACAGGTGTGCACCACCATGCCCAGCCACCACTCTCTCATCACAACCTTTTCGACATGTGTTACATGTTCTCTTTCTTTTCCACAATTCTCTGCATCAGCCCTTGTTTCTCTGCTCGGCCCTTCTGCACAGATTTTCATCCTCGGATTCCCATTTCCCTCTTAGTCAAAATGACTCCAGGTCACCCTCATGGTCCACATCTGGTCCAAGGGAAACACTCCTGCATCCCTTGCCCTGACAATGCCTGAGGCATCATGCTGGCCTGTAGCGCTCTATTCTGCTGTGCCAGGCCACCTTAGCGGTCCCTCTTGTGAGTCAGGCACAGTGCCTCGTGCCCTCACCACTGCAAGGGACACAGAAAGTTCTCCAAGGGATCCTGTGGAAGCTTTTGGCCCTAGGTTTAAGTTGAGGGAAGGGCACCCGTCGCCCCAGGTGGGTGCCACAGTGCACCAATTGTTTTCTCCAAGGAAATATATTGAGGGTTCCCTCTGCATCTGCTCACTTTCAACTCTTTGAAAGTTTTAGAATCTGGTATGTATTGTATCTTGGTGCCTTAGTTAAAATTTCTGATTTAACATATTGTACTTGTTTGCCCTTCCTTTTGTCTGCTTTGCATCTAAAGCATTTCTCAATCCATAACAAAACTCCCCTCTCTCAACAAATCCCATGTTACTCTTCTTTCCAGTTGCTTTTGAGGTGGAACCCCATCACAGGCTTGCCGAAAATCCACATGGTTGTGGCACAGTATCTAAGCTACCTTGCACAGTGTCTGGCACGTAGTGAGTATTCAATAAATATTAGTTCTCTCTTTTCCTTTCGTGCTACATCAACACCGGACAAGAGGTGTTTCTGAAAAGTCAGCTGCACTATGGAGTCTGAAACCATATCAATAAACCTTTCATGCTGTATTACATTAAAACCCGTTGGTCTATCTTGCACGGAATGAAGCTTTTATCTACGCGTGGTTTTGTACCCTCATGTATCGGCCATTTCTAAACTATCGATTCACTGAATTATGCAGACCTCCCTAATATCAGCACATTTCATTATTCCATATCAAAAATTACATACATTGATACTACCACCAACCTCACCAAAAAAGTCTTTAAGCATTGAAAAGCAGATGATGAACACAAACAAATACAATGATGAATATAATTTTTCCAAGATTCTAATTTTTGCTTGAAAGCTAGAATTTTATCATTGGCAACAAATACCATCAGTGATTTTCTTGGTGACAGGAGAAAGTGTTTATTTTTGAGAACGTGTCTGCCAAATACCTAAGTCTAAAAAGCCATGAGTCTGTCAGTAGTTCTTTCACATAGAAGTTATTCCACGAAAACAAGTGATTAGCTCAGCTGGCAGTTCAATTATCTGAGTACTTTTCTTTAGGACAACCATTGCTCTTTGGTTTACAGAAGTGCTTTGTGTATTCTTCCCACTTTGCCACACAGAATATTAAAAAGACGTGTACTCATGGGTTAGAATTCGTAAAATTAACAATTTTGACTGTTTTAGGGGCATTCTTAGGTAAAACTGACATGTTAAAAAAATGGTCAGTGCCTGGTGGTGAGGCGTACAGCGACTACTAACACAGTTTGGTGCCGCGGCCTTGGTTCATGCGAAGGTTCCAGCAGTTTTGCTCACATCGCTTTTGCACCGTAACTGCAAATTTACACACAGTGCAAAAGGCAAATAATTTATTAATATCATTACCTTGTGGCCTTCCTAGCCTCAAGGACCCCCAGGGATTCACAGACAACACTTTGGAAATTGATGATCTAGAACATTCCCCCGCTCTTTTTTTCTCCCCTCAAATAATCTTTCATAAGATTGACACCTTGGCAAATTTGAAGTTTTAATGAAAAGAAATAGAGCAGTAGCTGGCAGAGGAACTGGGGTCTAAAGAAAGTTTGTATTGGCCAGGCGTGGTGGTTCACACCTGTAATCCTAGCCCTCTGGGAGGTCTAGGTGGGAGGATCACTTGAAGTCAGGAGTTCAAGACCAGCCTAAGCAACATAGTGGAACCCTGTCTCTACTAAAAATAGAAAAAATTAGCTGGGCGTGGTGGCACATGCCTGTAGTCCCAGCTACTCGGGAGGCTGAGGCAGGAGGATCGCTTGAGCCCAGGAGTTTGAGGTTGCTGTGAGCTAGGATGATGCCACGGCACCATAGCCTGGGCAACAGAGTGAGACTCTGTCTCAAAAGAAAGAAATTTTGTTTTGTTTAATTACAGAATGGGAGAAATAGCAGCGTGTTTGTATACTGACAGAAGTAATCTAGAAGAGAGCAAAAAATGATGGCCATGACATCAGAAGGGAAGGGAAATGGCTGGAGCGATGTTCGTGAGCACGCAGGAATGCATGGAATTTAGTGCTCTTCAGGCTTCTCAAGAGCAGACTTTTTGTCTCATTAAGTCTCTGTCCACCCCAGTATCTCCCACTGGAGTGCCGAGTTCTCCACAACTAAAGCTGTGTTTGCTTGAGTCAAACATACTGCAAAAAGACTGGTGAACAGCAGTATGGTACCGACATTCTTGGGCCCGAAACCCAATTGAGCTAATGGTCTCTGTTCAAAATCTAATGCAGGTTTCATGCCTGATAAATACTCAGCTCAGCACTTTCTTCCTTAATTCCAAACCCTTCCATTTGGATACCACCTCTAAAGAAGCGGCAAATTTCATCTAAATAGGAAAAAAAAGAATGATGGGTCAGCAACTGCAGCTTCTATTCCATTAGATTGCTGTGGGAGAGATGCCAAACTACTACGGCTTTTTAGTTCTATCAGATTTATTTCCCTCAAAATGGAATTCATATCTCCCTGCAGAATCTCTTTATTCCAACTCTAACACCAGCATCGTTCCACTCCCTACAGACAGTATGAAATGACTGTGATCTGCAGCTGCTGTGCCCTGTGCATCCCTGCTGTAGCAGTCTTATAAAAACCCCATAGTTCACTCACTCCCTCAAGCACCTACAAAGATTTCTGGAGTGTTTGCCACGTGCAGGGAAGGCACTGTGCAAATTATTTTAGGATTGTTTTTTCTAATTCTGTGAAAAATAATGTTGGTATTTAGATAGGAATTGCATTGAATCTATAGATTGCTTTGGGAAGTATGGTCATTTTAATGATATTGATTCTTCTGATCCATGAGCATGGGATATTCTTCCATTTGTTTGTATTATCTACAATTTCTTCCATCAGGGTTTAAATTTGTTCTTATAAAAACAAATTTAAAACATATCAATTAACCAAAAGATCCAATAGACCAACATGCCAATGATGTTCGATTTTACTATATATGCTTAAAGATGGAAGGAGCATTAATATTAATTCATAAATACAATGCCTTGACTCGATTAAATGTTCATACTTCAAGAGCTTTCTCAAGAAGTTTTTGCTTTCTTAGTTAGTTTCTTTGTGTGAATCGAAACTCAGATATGACTTTAGGGTCCTTTGATTTTAGCCAGAGTGCCTCCAGAGGAAGTTAAGACAGAAGGAAAGCAGATTAAGGGAAACCTGCCAGGACAATAAGCTATCTAATTCCTATTCCTGTGTGTCAGCTAGCGTGGCATGTCAAACAGTGCAGAGGGGGAGAATCAAAGCACTCACACTTTTTATTCTTCTTGACTTTCTCACTGAGAAATGATTTAGCCCTGACAAAATAATTTTCCCATACTCTATGTTTCTCATTTATAGATTCATGACAATAAAATGTCCCTGACCACTTTGCTATAAGGTTGTGTGACATATTTGAAAGAAAACAAGATTTGGAGTCAGTTTTGCCACCCACCCTGGGCCATTCCAACAGCCTCCTCTCAGGTCCTGGTGCCCAATCTGCTCCCAGCATCCACCCCATACCCCAGCCACAGATCCCTTCCAAGTACAAATCTGACCATGTTGCACTTTTTCTTAAGACTCCAAACCTTGTTCTAGAATAAGGAACAAAATTCTTGGTGTGGTTTTCAAGCCCAGTGGGGTCCAGTCCCCACCAACCCCAGCATCCACATCCACATCGTGCCCTTGCTCCCTCACACTCATCTCCCAAGATACCGCTGCTGCCACAGGGCCTTTGCATATGCTGTTTTGCCGCTTCCTTTACCCTGAAACTCCTATTCCTCATTCAGTTCCCACCTCCACATCACTCCACAGGAAAACCGGACCTCCCAGACCACTTGGGTCTCTGGATTACATGCTCTCTAGCAACCATGTCACCCTTTATGGTGCCAGTGAGCACAGCTATCATTCTGCATTTGTTTTGTGATTATTTATGTGATATCTGCTTCCTCTTGGACTGTAAGTACCATGAGAACAAAGGCAGTGTCTTTTTTCTTCCCATCATTCAATTCTGGATACCCACAGAGAGTCTAGTATATGAGACATTCAACATATTTGTTGATTTAATTCATGAATTTATTGGTTGTATGTCTTTTTAAATAGAGAGAAATAACAACAGCTTCTACAGAAGGCTGTTCACCTACGCTACGGGAGCGTTATCAAACTTAAATATATCAGCATGAGGATGGCAAAGCACACTGTGCACAAATGTTAGTTTTTACTTATTATAAAGATTGCTGAGAACAAGATGAGAGAATACCACATAAAACCTTTAGCTCAAAGGTAAGATAAAAAAAACACACCTTATTATTTCAGAGGGAAATCTAAGTTTAAGAGTATGTCCATGAAAAGCTCCTACCAGAGAGGACAATATGCCAATTGATAAAATTCGAGATTGCTCAGCCTTTTCAATGTGTGAATTTGTGAATTATTTATGCTCACATCGTTATCTACTTTTGAGTCCAAACACGACACCAGAGAGTTCCTGCTTGCTGTAGATTGCTGACAAGAGGCGGTGGCATTCAAGGCTGCGATTCTCCACTGATGCAATGTGGTTGGTCATCTTTTCAGCTCTTTTGTCGGGCTTATCTGCAAAATCAAATGGAGCTTGGTTTAGCAGACACTGTATTACCTTATCAAATAAAACATTCCTGAATGGAAGCATTGCGAAAATGCCTTGCGAACGCTGTAATACACTATAGCACATTATATTTGTTCTGACAAAAACGTGCAGCATTTATTTAGTGACACACAGCTGGGGATGCACGTACCCCAGCTGATAGTTTTGTGCGTGTGCGCACGCACATATGTGATTAGCAAGGATGGGCAAATGACACCCACGGAAATGATTTGTGCTTTTAAATTAAAAGTTGACTAAGTACACCAAATCACGACCCAGAACTACAGTGCTGAACGGTTTCTTACATTTTCAACACAACAGTGTGTTTGTAAGAAAAGTTTCATGGATTGCATTTTTAATGAGAAGAACGAACTTATTTTAAGAGATTTTTTGTGAGATAAAAAAGTGGGTTTTTTTTTGGTAACCGTAACTTTGGTAAATAGATCTGACATTTGGGTCACATTAATACTTATAAGATGGATTTACCGCAGATATTCTGGTTCCATTTTGAAGGTTATTAAAGCCTTCCTATGTTGCAGGCCATGCTCATTTTCCTTGGTGCTTTTTTCTTTTTTTTTTTTTTTTGTTGTTTTTGTATTTTATTCTACTCACCAGTGCCAGGAAGAATACCCTGGGGGAAGGCTGAAGCGCTGCAGCTTCCCAGTAAATCTGCAAGCTGTCCGTGCTCTAATACGGCACTCCCGAGGGTGATAATATCCCCTTTTGTGGGCCACTTGCAGTGCGCTGAGTTTTAAGAACAGAGAATCACACTTCATTTTTTTTTTTTTTTTTTTTTTGAGACAGAGTCTCACTCTCTTGCCTGGAGCGAGTGCCGTGGCGTCAGCCTAACTCACAGCAACCTCACACTCCTGGACTCAAGCAATCCTACTGTCTCAGCCTCCCAAGTAGCTGGGACTACAGGCATGTGCCACCATGCCCGGCTAATTTTTTCTATATATATTTTTAGCTGTCCAATTAATTTCTTTCTATTTTT
>CAUYSK010008494.1:0-56490 GCA_963575035.1 Avahi laniger
GAACAGGAGCGCTCAGAGCTCTCCGACCAGGGCCAGATGCCCTCCAGGTGTGGCGAAGGAAGGCAGGGAGCACAGGTTGCCTCTTGGCTGGTTCGGTGATGTTGCCAGTAGCAGGAAGAAACAGAGTTCTGATCGTCACCCCAGCACCCGCAGTGCATCACTGCTGGGGGACGTTAGCACCCTAAGGTGCCACTGACGTCTGAACAGGCCCTGGCATTTATGCTGAAGCCGGTCCCTGCCGGCCCAAAGGCCAGGTGGGCACAGGTACTTCCATCAGGAGTAAAGACGTCTCTTCCCTCAGTCCCTCCCAGCATCAATGCAGACACTGGAAAGGTGGGGTTGGCCAAAGAATCTTGGTGTGCGAAGCGGAGAAAACACCAAAGAATAAAGCAGCGGCTGAGACACAGGCTATGAAGTCAGGCAGATTTGGGGTTAAACCCGTTTTACTACCTACTATCTGGGGCTCTGTTTCCTCTTCTGTAAAATGGGAGTTAAAATCTACCTTGTAGGTTGCTGTTAATATCAGAGACCAAGTGTGTAAAGCCATTAACTGGTGCCTCACTGCGAGAGAATTACCTGCTCTGGAGCATGCAGAGCGCTTGGCATGTAGTAAGCGCTCAATGGGGCAGCAGGACATGCCTGCCGTTTGTAACCGGACTGCAAAATTGGCAGTAGTCTGTCCTACGCCCCTGGAGACCCAGAGCATTGAACGGTCTTCTCCGTCAAGCCTTAGAAACACCTCGAGAAGTGGGAGTCGTAGGGGCCAAGTCAAGATCCACATCTCAGAACAGATCCATCCATAGTGGCAGATGGAAGAGGGGGACAGAGGCACCCAGCGGTTGCACTGACCCCATCTGCTCACACTCCATTGGCCAGAACTTGGTCGCTCAGCCGCACCTTCCTGCAAGGGAGCCTGGGAAGCGTAGTCTTTTTCTGGGCAGACACGTGCCCGTAGAAACTCAGATACTATAGAAAAAGGGGAAGGGGATAGATATTGGGGGCCAGCTTGCAGTCTCAGCCTAACACCCCTCCTCAATTCTAATCACAGTAGCCAATATGATAAAGGGAAAATCCAAATATGCCACTCCCCGCTTAAAACTCTTCGGTGGTTTCTCTGAGGTCTTAAAAAAAGACATGGCCAAGCAAAAAATAAAAACCAAACTTTCAGGGATTGGCCCCACTTACTTTTCCACACTCTTTTCCTACCACTTTTTCCCTCATTCCCTCCACTCCACGTCCACTGGGCACCTTTTTAATTCCTTGAACATACCAGGCTCCCTTTCACCTTGGGATCCTACGCTGCTCCGCCCTCTGTCTGGAACACACTTCCCTAGCCAGTTTCTACTTCCCTTTCAGCTCTCCGAACAAGTGCCACTTCCTCAGGGGAGTCTTACCTGGTCCCCCCAAAAAGATCAGATTCCTCCATTGTATGCCCCCGGGACGCCTCATACCTACATGGTGCATTTTGCACACTTGTAACCATTTCATTAATTATTTGAAATAATTTATGTGAAGTCTGTCTTCCCGCTAGCTGTGTGTACCATGAGGGCAGAGAACATGTCTGCTGTGTTCCCTGCTGCATCATTGGCACATAGTAGGTGCTCAGTAAATTATCCTCAATTCTCGACTATTGGAGATCTGACCCTGTCTGTGGTTAACAGCTGCCTGCTGGAATTTCTAACCTTAATTCAGGAAATCCACTTTATGTTTCTAACGTTGACTTTATTAGAAATAAAGTAGATTAACAGTGGGCCACACAAAATGGGATTTATTTCTCTGGTGTGTAAAACTCCAGAGGTAAGCAATCAAGGGAGCTCGTCTTGATGAAGAACTCAGATTCCCGGGTTCCTGCCACCTTATGACTCCACCAATCCTCGTCTGTCTTGACCTCAAGATCCTAGATAGTGACATTTAAGTTCCAGGTATCAGGATGGAGGAAGGGACAAAGAGGGATTGCCTTTTTCCTTTCAGACAGCACCCCAGCCAGCTCTTGCAGAATGTTCCCAGAAGCTGCCATAACACTCATGTAATACATGTAATATTCATGCTTACATCCCATTGGCCAGAAAAGAATCCCATGGCCACGCCCCTGCAGGGGAGGCTGGGAATTGCAGTCTTCATTCTGGAGAGTCCTGCGGCCCACTCAAAATTCTATGACTGTGGGAACCGAGAGAGCAGATACTGGCAGAAAACTCACAATCAGCCACAGCTCTTAATTCTCACGTCCTGTTTTACAGACCTTAATTTCTGTTTGCTACATTTCCTCCGCCTCCTCAAATCCTGGTCTCTGTTGCTCCAACCTCAGCCTGGTTGCCTGGACCTGACCCATTCTCCCTGTTTGCTAAATATTTCAGTCTGGTGTGTTTGCCCAGGATTGTTCCGTAACTCTGCACACACCTCCCACTACTCTACCGTGAATCGGCAGCCCTGCTCCTAACGGGGCCGTCTGCGTGGGGGGCGGAGGGGGAGGGTACCATTTCTTCTCGAAGAGCAGGCGTTCTGAATGTTTGCGTCTTCACCATGATCAGTGTGTTTCACTAGAACAGAGATTCTCAACTGAGGGCAACTCTATCCGCTTGGGTTGGGGGTCGGGGGGCACATTTAGAAATTAGGTGTGGGGGTGGTTGGTTGTCACATGAAGGGGAAGAATTATTTGATTTTAGCAGGCAGGGCCCCGGGTGCCAAGCCACCCAGTAAGTTGGACAGTCTTGTACACAGTGGAATTGTCCCGCCCAAAATGCCAGTGGCATCCATTGAGAGATGTCAGTCAGCTGAGCAGAATTTATGGATTCCTCGTGTATGGCACGAGCCAGGCTTCGTGTGGCTTGCTCCTACTTCAAATGCAAAACAAAACATTTTGTTAAGCTTACAGTTTCTTTCTTCCCAGTGTTTTGGGGGGCGTCAACCAAGAAGAGGCAGAAGACCAGACTGCAAAGCAGTAAGACAAGGCATTTACTGGGGTCTTGGGAATTGTAATTCGGGAGACAGATTTGGCTACAAGCCAAATTGTGCTCCAAAGAGAGGCAAAGGTTTTTAATAGAAGGCTGAGGGTGATTACACAAGCTGTTCTGAAAGAATTGTCTTTGGTGGAGGTGGCTGGCTTAGTATATGGTTCATAATTTATTGGTTGTTGCTGTTGAGGAACTGTAGCACTGGCGAAATTTGGCTGTTTTTCGGGATGTGTGATCATGGCAGTTTAGCCCAGTTCAAGGATTTAAGGCAAATTTGGGGGGATTTTTTTTTTTTTGATAAGGTGGTAGGCGTTGTAGGTGGTCCTTCTCAGAACAGCTTTCCGACTATTTCAGAGCTCTGAACCAGAGCGACACCATTTTATGTATCACATTTCACAGGAGAAAATGACTGGCACGTCAAACCATTGATTCCGTGGGTAATGATGCTTAAGATGAAGCTAAGGATTTAAATGTTGGTAAAGGAAAGTCAATTTAAAGATTAATGAGAAGTAAATGAGAGGTGAGTCTCCTATACAGCCAAATCCATGGAGGGGCAACACGGTGGACCACAAACCTGGGAACCACTGCCCTGGCAGGTGCCCATCCACTGACATGCCTCACACTGTGGAAAGAGGGGGATGCTATTAATATTTGGGGTCAGAAGGTCCCAAGTTCAAACATTGACCCAATCCTTAGCTCTGAGACTTTCAAGAAGGTACTTAACTTGGCTGAGCATCCACATCTTCTTCTGCACGGTGGGGGTTTCGGTAGTTCACAAGGTAGTTGTATGAACTAAATGAGAGAAGGTATTTATTATAAAATGTCTAGTCCAGGCCTCCATAATTAGTCATTCTATCTTTCCCTTAACCTGTTTCCCACTCTATGGGGAACTCTAGCATTTTTCAAACAGTAAACCATGACCATTGAAAGGGTCCAGATCAGAATAATTTCTTAAATAATACAAAAGTAAGGAATAAAATAGAATATTATAGGATAGGGCACAAATTGTAGTGGTAAACATTGTTTAAAATTTTGTTTCAGTAATATAAATTTTGTTTCAGTGGTATAAATCTCTGTATGATACAAAGTATACTTCTTACAAGAGGTCACAGTCTAAGCCATTTGAAAGCCAATGTTCTAGAGCGATGCTGTCCAATAGAACTTTCTACAATGATGTAAATCTTCTAACCTGCATTGCCCAATATCATAGCCCCCAGCCATGTGTGATTAATGAGCATTTGAAATATGGCTGGTGCAACTGAGGCAATGAATTTTTATTGTAATTAATGTAAATAGCCACAAGGGAAATTTACTTAAACAACAGAAATTTACTTTCTCACAGTTCTGAGGGCTGGAATCCATGATTAAGGTGCTAGAAAAGTCAGTTTCCGGTAAGGACCCTCTTCTTGGCTTGTAGACGGCCACCTTCTTGCTGTCTTCACCTGGACTGTCCTCGGTGGGTGCATGCAGGGGGGCAGGGGGAAGAGAAAGAGAAATACAGCCGTCTGGTGTCTCTTCGTATGAGGACACTAATCCTGTTGGACCAGGGCCCCACCCTTATGACCTCATTTAACCTTAATTATTTCCTTAGGGACCCCATCTCCAAATACAGCCACACTGCACACTGGGGGTTAGGGCTTCAACATATGAGTGTTGAGGGGACACAAGCATTCAGTTCATAACACCCACCCATTTTACATATGCGGAAACTGAGGCACAGGGAGGTTTACTTGCCTGGCAGCTGACACACACTGAGCTCTTATTTTGCACCAGGCATTGCACATGAATTACTTCACTGAATCTTCACAAAACCCCTGCAAAGGAGATGGTTTTTTTAATCTCCATTTTGCAGATGAAGAAACCACAGCCCAGAGAGGTCACTTTGGCAGGGTCACACAGCTAGTACGAGGAGGCCAAGCTGACTTCTAGGTGGAGATGTTTATCCTTCATGGAGGAAGCATTTTGAGATGAACTACAAAGCGGAGAAGGAACAGAGCAGCAGAGTGGATGGAAGAAAAAAGAATCCTTCATGAGAAACAAGATGACCCTAAAGATCTTCGGCAGAAAGTGTCTCCAGGCGGATTCAGGAGGGCCAGGCCGTCAGTGGGCTGGTGGGGAAGCATTTCGAGATGCTGCCAGAGCTTTGGGAAAGATCATGCCAGAACGACTCAGAAGTTGCTGAAATTAGGGCAGGCCATGGCTGCCTGCTGACATGTGGACCTAGTTGCTAAACGTCTGATTTACGGCTCTTTAGAAGCTATCGGGGAGAATAATATTTCACTGTGTTAGTGCTGAACCGCTCTCCAAAGCATCCTGCCCAACCAGCCATTAATACAACTCGAGCCACGGCGTCTTTAGTGCTCTTGAGATAAATGAAACGCTTAGACAGCACAGGAGAGATGGCCAAGGTTTCCTGCCCAGGGAGCAGACTCCTCGCTGGCTGGTCTAGAGGCAGCGTTGAGCAATCCCACTTAAAAAATATCCCTACCTCAGAGGAGAAGCAGTGGCCAGGGAGTTCCTCTGGGCCCTGACAAAGGCCATTTTTCTAAAGCAAATTTGTTAACTGTTTCCTTTCTGCATTCGAGTCTCGAGGCAGCCAAGGACAAAACATAATGGGATCAAACCACAGCAGGAGAGTCTGGGAAACCCCAGCCATCCCCAGCTTAATCAGAACAGGTTTTGATAAGTATTGGTCACTGAGCTAACGGCTCAGCAGTGTGCACCGACAAGAATACTAAGTATCAAACCTGTGGGATGCAGGAGGAAGGGGATCAAGAGAGACATTTACATCTTCAATTGACATTTATTAGAAAATTAAAAGAACAATCGAAATGGCCATTACAGCAGATAAGACTTCATCAAGCTTGATCAAGCAGGGAGAAAAGAGAGAGATCAATAAGCAACATCCGGAATGAAAGGGACATTACTAAGGATTCAGGGAAGGTCATTTATTTTAATTATGAGAAATACCAGTCACTATTACACCAATGAACTTGAAAACCTAGGTGAAGTTGACACTCCTCAGGAAGATACAAATTACCAAAATTAGCCCAAGAGGAAAAAAAATAAATAAAGTTAACCAATGATCATAGGAAATTGTTAAAGATGTACACTCCCAAAAAAGGCACCAGGTCCTGCTGGTTTTAAACAAGAGTCCCAACGAACGTTTAAGGAAGGGTTATTCCATCCTACACAAACTACAGAACAAAGAAAAAGGTGGGATCCTCTCCCACACATTTTATGAAACTAACATCACCCTGAAACTAAAACTGGACCTTGAGCATATGACAAATGGACAAATTGCTGCCATCACCAATGAAAGATAGAAGGCCCCTGCAGCCCCAGAAGACACCTTCATCTGTACCCTGTGACTCCTGACAGAAGTTCCCTGCAAACACTGTCTGAGCCTCAGTTTCCACACTGGTGAAAAGAGGGGTCTGCACTGTGATTGGCACTATTCATTGAGTGCCTGCCACTTGCCCTGTAACATACCTGCAAGTTGTAACATACCTCGATGTTTCATAATGTTTTAAAAACTGAAGACTTTGCCCTGTCACCTGAGAGGGCCCAAAAGCAATGACACCCATGTAGCAATGAGCACACCCAGCACCCAGATATTGGTTTCTAATACCATTCTCCAGTTAAAACCAGAGCTCCTTGGAGAAATGGCTGGTTGCAGGGCTGGGGCAGAGAATGTGCAAGCTAAGCCTGGAGCGTCTTGTAGTGCCAAGAAAGTAAGGAAGTGCTGGAAAAAGCCCACAATGATGGGTTGTGTCAAAGGGACAGGGGACCCAACTGAAAGATTTCCCAATGGCCAAAGCTGGAACTGAAATAAAAAGCACAAAAAAATAAAATAGAAGCTGGCCTAATAAAATAACATAGTACTGGAGTCCAACCCAGAGTATAAAGTAAGTATCCATGAGTTCGTACTGATGTAGATAAATGATTGCATAAATACATAAGGGAGAACAGACAGATTTCCAGCAGAAAAATTCCTAATGATTTATGTAGATACTACACCCTTAGTGTGAGCCATGCACAGCGACTTCCTTCCAAAGAGTACGATATGGAAAGGGGAGAAAGAGTAACTTTACAGTGGAGAAACCTGACGAACACTACCTGAGCCAGGTGACCAAGTCCAACACCAGCAGTGATAAGTCAAGTTGATGGTGTGTACCCTTGACGAGAAGTGCCCTTTACATCCGTGATCTTCCTCATGAAAACCCATAAACCCAGTCTAAACACGAGAAGACCATTAGACAAATCCCAGTTGGTAAACATTCTACAAGGTACCTGACCAGCAGTCCTTTAGACTGTCATCCAAAGCAGGGAAAGTCTGAGAAACTGTCACAGCCCAGAGGAGCCTAAGAGGACACATGAGTGACTGTGATGGGGCACCCTGGAAGGATCCTCGAACAGTAAAGGGACATTCGTGGGAAAGCTAAGGAAATCTGTATAAAGATTTGACATTAGCTAATAAGAACATAGCAATATTTGTTTATTAGTTGTGAAACAAATGTAGCATGCCAATGTAAAATGTAAACAAAAGGAGGAACTGGGTGTAGGTTATGTGCATAGCTGGGATTCAGAGGTTCTATCTTTGCAACTTTTCTATAAATCTCAAACTATTCTAAAATAAAAAGTTTATTTTAAAAAAAAACCTGTAGACTCAAAGGTGTGAAGTGACTTGCCCAAGATCACACACCAGAAAATGCAGGACTGGGATTCGAGGCCAGGGACGGGCATTTGAATGCCAATTCCAGCGTTGTCTGGGATGTGCAAACCTAAATGCCCTGCCTTGTTCTCTTCTTCCCTGCCCTCTCTCAGTGGTGGCTCAGTTCAGTTGAACCGTTACTGTGCCGGGCACAGAGTTCGAACCTGCAGAACTCAAGTAGCAGCAAGGATGGCAAGCATGAGTTGTGCGGGCATTTTCTACAGCAAGGCTCTTTTCAAAGGGCTCCATCTGTATCGACTCATTTAATCCTTCCAGTACCCTTCAAGGTGGGTACTGTTCCAGCAGCTCAACCACAGAGGGGGAAGCTGAGGCTCAGTGAGGTTCAGTACCTTGTCCAAGTCATTCAGTTAGTAAGTAGCAGGGCCAGAATTCGAACCCAGGCCCCAGAGTCTGTGCTTTTAACTTCCCTACCCTCCAGCCTTGCAAAAATCAATTTAAAAAAAAAGAAATAGGTGCTACTATGTTAGTCTTTTTTGCGTTGCTATAAAGGAAATACCTAAGGCTGGATAATTTATAAAAAAGAGAGGTTTATTCAGCTCACGGTTCTGCAGACTGCGTGAGAAACATCGCCCCAGCATCTGCTTCTGGTGAGGGCTTCGGGAGCTTCCGATCAAAGAGGGTAAACGGGGAGCAGGTGGGTCATATGGCGAGAGAAAGAGCAAAACAGAGAGTGGAGATGGTGCCAGGCTCCTTTAAACAGACAGCTCTCGCATGAACTAATAAAGCAAGAACTCACTCATTGTCTGGGGTAGGAGGGCACCAAGCCATTCATGAGGGATCTGTCCCCATGACCCAAACACCATCCACCAGGCCCCACATTCAACACTGGGGATCAAATTTCAGCATGAGATTCAGAGGGACCGAACATCCAAACCATATCAGCTACCTTCAGAGTCTTCCAATTTAGTGAAGAAAGAAGAAAATGGCCATTATATCAGGCCTAGGTTAGTTCTAGAGGCTCCACAAAGTAGGGAAACAGAGACAGGAGTCATTCAGCCTGTTTGGGGGTGGAGCTGGGGGAGTTTTTACAAAGAAGGTGACATCAACAAAGCCTTTTGCAAGCTGTTGACAGATGGAAAGAGAAGGGGAAGGCATTCAAAGCAGAAGGAACAGCACATGCAAAGGCCCTGGGGCAGGGGTATGCCAGTTGTTGAAGGAATAGCAGGGAGCCACCGTGTCAGCAGTGCAGTGAGGAGAGGATAGGAGATAAGGTCAAGGAGGTGAGGAGCATGACGGCGTGCAGACCACATGGGACCAGGGATCATCGTGTGGACTCTGCTCTTACTCAGAGGGAGGTGGGAGCCATTGTGGGGATTTGAGCAGGGGAAGGGCGTAATGTGTAGGGCTTAACAGGATCCCTCTGGCTGCTGGATAGAGACTAGCCTGGGAGCAGGGAGAGGGGGGTGGGGGGTGATAGCAATAATCTAGGCCAGGGGTCAGCAAACTTTTTCTGTAGAAGGCCAGATAGTAAATATTTTCAGCTTTGCAGGCCACACTGTCTCTGTCTCAATTACTCAGTCCTCCTGCAGTGGCACAAAAGCAGCCACAGACAGAATGTAAGTGAATGAACATGGCTGTATTCCAATAAAACTTTATTTATGCAAACAGCCAACAGGCCAGATTTGGCCCACGGTTGTAGTTTACCAGCCTCTGGTCTGGGCGGGAGATGATGATGGCTTGGACCACGGTGGGAGCAGTGGGAGGTGAGAATGGTCAGATCGTGGGTGTTTGTCACAGGCAGAGCCAGCAGGACTTGCTGATGGGTCAGTGTTGGGGTGTGAGACAAAGAGAGAAGTCAGAGATGACAACAAGACACACGCAGTGCCCGGCCCAGCACTGGCGCACTGCAGGTGGTCGTTACGTACGCGTATTGAATCAGCAGTTCAGGGTTTCATGCTTATTTGCCTCGTCTTTTCCAGTGACGTGGTAGGCGCTTTGAGGACAGGAGCCAGATCTAGCCCGAGAAACCTCCCCTCTATTGCCCCATTCATTGTCTAATGTAGTGCTGGACCGATAGCAGGTGTTTCTGTAGCCTTCGAGGGGATGGGTCTCCGCGGGCACAGGCTCTGAAGGCACACGGCCTCTTGGGCCCAGGTGCACCCACTCTCTGCCTCACCTGGGGCAACTGTATCAGCTGGCTAGAGCTGCCCTAGCAAAGTACCACAGTCTGGGAGCTTAAACAACAGAAGCTTATTGTCTCACGGGGCTCCAGACTAGAAGTCCAAGGTCAAGCTTGCTTCCTTCCGAGGGCTGTGAGGGACAATCTGCTCCTTGTCTCTCTCTTAGCTCCTGCTGGTCTCAGACGTTCCCTGGCTTGGAAATGTGTCAGCCCATCTCTGTCCTCATCGTCACAGGGTGGTTCTTCCTCTGTGGGTCTCTGTCTCTGTCCAAATTTCCCCATTTTATAAGGACAGCAGTCATATTGGATTAGGGCTCACCCTAATGATTTCATCTTAACATGGTCCTTTGCAAAGACCCTATTTCCAAAGCAGGTCACATTCCCAGGTACTGGGGGTTAGGATTTCATCTTTTGGGGGACAAAATTCACCCCACAACAGTCATGTTCCTGTACTTCTTCTGCCTCATCTTCTCCTCCATAAGAAGGGATGACAATAGTTTCCCCCTAAATACATGCGAAGTGCTGAGCACCATCCCTGGCACATTAGAAGCTCTTAATAAATGTTAGCTTCTCTCCAAAGTTAGACCTCATCTCCTCCCCAGTGAGATATTTTCAATTACTTTTTTCAAAAGTAATACATATGCACATTATCCTCATTTAAAAGAAAAATGAAAGTATTTCAATAAGGCTTGAAGCCTTCTTTGACCACCAACCCAATCCCAACACTTTCCCATGTGGAACTGCTGCTACCAGCCAGATGTGTGAGCTTCTAGATCTTTCTTTTTCCAGCTATGTATTGTATGTATATATTCATATAAAATATCTCAGATCTTAATGGGGTTTTACATGATATCAGACTGGACTCATCCGTCTTTAGCTTGCTTTATTCACACCATAGGCGGTCTTGAAAATATTCCATGTGCTAACATAAAAATCTGCCTCATCCTTCTGAACGGCTGGGTAGGATTCGGCTGAATAGATATACCACATTTTATTTAGCTGTGACCTAATCAAGGGAACTTTAGGTGTTTTCCAGTTTCTCCCTGGGATGACGGATGTCCTGGCACAAGGCCTTTTGCAGGTGTCTCTCTGGGTGAGAAAGTGACATCCTCTGGGGCAGGGATGTACCGGGTCCCGGTCCTCAGCCCCCCTGCGCCTCCCCTGGGTCAAGGCCGTGGGAACCCTTCCTCTGTCTCTGCCAGCAGCTCCCACTCAGAGCCCCCAGGATAGTCCCACTTTGATCCCGGAGAGACCAGAAGTGCACGTCGTCCGTGTGGACAAGTCTCCCCCCTGACTTAGAGGCCGGCCCCTGTACCTGGGAGCGGGCAGCAGAGTTGGGGGGCGTGGGATTCTCTTCCCCAGGAGCTCCATGTCCCCTGCGCTGTCCGGCTCCCCTCGCTGCCAGCTCAGGGGGTAACTCGATCCCGGTCAGCTGGCGGAGTATGAGGTAGCGTCTAGCTGAGCGTCATGGTATTTTATTAAGTCCGAAATGTGATCGCTACCATTGTCACACTTTAGCGCCCCAACAATCCCCTGAAAATGAGAAAAACAGAGCCTCCCCAAATGCCTTTCACCTGACATCAAGGAAAGCACATGGAACCTGCCCAGGGGCCTGAGCCCATGTGACCCCTGGGGTGGCTTTGGAGCTTGAGGAAAGGCCTGGGGACCTACGGGGGTGTTTTTCCAATTTCAGGCAAAGCAGTGCACTGGGGGGATTTTCTGTTAATTTTATTTCCTCTGCGCCTGGGTCTGTAAAGTCTGCGTTGTCTTTTAAATACCACTTTCATTAGCATCCCAGGGTTGGTGGTCCTACGACCCTCCCTTCTCTGTCAGATGGCCGTGGGTCAGAAGTCTCAAACTCAGCTGCCTACAGGGCCCAGTAACCAGGTAATGGAAAGTGAAGTCAGCGCAGTAGAGACCGCAGGAGCTACAAGGGGATGCCCAGGCGGAAGGGGGCAGCTGCAGCCCAGCTCCCAGTGATCGTCGGGATGTGCGGATGCAAGCTCTGTGCCACCAGGGTGCGCGAGTTCCCGAGAGTTGCTGCAGATCTGGAGAGAGAGCAAGAGGGAGGATAGAGAGAGAGGGAGAGGGAGAGGGGCGGAGTGGGGGTGGAGAGAGATCCCTCTGACTTTACATATTGGCCGTTGTTTCCAAAAAAATTTTAAGCACAGGGTGGGCTAAGTAGATAAGTCTCCAGGCCAGTTTTCAGCTCTTCCCTGATTGAACTTACCAACGCAGGAGAGAAGCTGCCAGTCTAGCTCTTTGATCCCTCTAGAGCAGCAGGGTCCAATAGAATTTTCTGCAGCAATGGAAATATCTACACTGTCCAGCATCATAGCTGGCCATTGAGCACTTGAAATAGGACTAAGGAACTAAATTTTATATTTGGTTAATTTAAATATAAGTATAAATAATCACGTGCGACTAATTTCTGCCGTGTTGGCCAGCATGGGCATGCCTCTAGAGTCTTCACATGTGGGAGTCCTGCCATTGTGCTCGGCCACTGCAGGAAAAGGACACTCCCTCTGGGGGATGGGGATAAATTATTCCTGAGACCACCAAGCATTGATTAGAGTCCTGGGTTCCTGGCAAGAAAGGAAATATGAAATAGGCAGCAAAGGTTTAGGTGTCAGCCAGATACCTGCTGGCTCAAGAGTGATCATTCAGTGTCCCCCCCAGTTTTTCTCCCATTCCCCCAAAGAGTTTTTCAACTGGGGTCACCCTTTAGCATTCGACAAGTTCTTCGCCATCTGCTCCACTCCCGTTTGCCCACGGCTGAGCCCTAGGAAGCCACTCGGTGGGACTTCCCTGCTGTTCTTGCCCTCTAGGCCCCACAGAGCACACCACCGCCCACACCCGGGTCCTGTCTCTGGGTCACAGAAGTGCGAGGTCCTATGCAGTGGTGGGAATGGCAGCTTCTAGACTCTGAGTCACACTTTGTCACCTGCTGCAAAGCTGCTGCGCCTGGGCCAGTGCGCCAAGGACTCTGGAGGCCCCACCTGCCAGCAAACCCCTTTCCAATCCAAAGCCCATTCTTGGGGCCAAAGAGGAACCAGTGGCCACACCATTCCTCTGCTGACCCCTCTTCCCAGGTTCTAGCCCGCCTCCCCACAAGGCAGCCTGGGCCGCCCCAAATGCCGTGTGCCCACACCTGCCCCCAGAGCAGTCTCCCTAAACATCACCACAACACCACACACCACGACAACAAGATTACCTTTACATAACTTTAAAAAATTAATGAGGGCAGGGGTTTCCCAGCCCCTCCCCACCCTCCGGCAAAGCTCCAGTTCTCAAAGATAAATTCAAGCGCCTTTTGAAATCTGCTCAAAAGGTTGGAAATACCATTTCTTCCAGCTTCCAACCTCCCACCAAGAGATGCTCCAACCAGTTTTTTTCTCAGTTCTCAAGCTCAGAGTACCATGTGCGTCCCCTCCTCCAGCAGCCTCTGTAAGGCGGTATCTGCTCCCGAATTCACCTCGCAACCAAAATGTGGAAAATGTATCAAATCTAAAGCAATAATAAAAACGAACATTTATGTGGCCCCACTGTGTGACAGACACTGTTCTAGTGCTTTCAGTGCAGCCTCTCACTCCTGCTCACCTCAACCCTGGTAAGTGGGTTCAGTTACCCTGTCTCTGCACCAGTCAGACCTCTGAGCTTCCCGGTGGTTTGCCCCTTGCTCAAGGTCACACCACTGGGACGCCGTGGATCCAGGATCCACCCGCGGGCGGTCAGTACTGCAGGGGCTGGCGCAACCCTGTCAACGTACCGTCCGCAGGGACCTCACGATGGAGCAGAGTTGGCGGATTGGTACATATCGTGTGCAGGCTCCGGGGGGACGTTGCATCCCTCGTAACTCTCGGCTGCAAAGTGACAGAAATCCAGCTCTGCTCGCTCACACTGAAAACTCAGCGTATTACTTTCTAGGGCTGCTGTCACAAATTGCCACACGCTCGGTGGCTTCAAACAACATGAATGTATTCTCTTCCAGTTCTGGAGCTCAGAAGTCCACATCAGTGTCACTGGGCTGACGGTGCCGGCAGGGCTGGTTTATTCTGGAGACACTGAGAGGACAATTTGTTTCTTCGCCCTTTTCTGCTTCTAGTGGCCACCCGCGTATCTTGGCTCATGCCCCTCCCTCCATCGTCGGAGCGCCCCACTCGTCACCTCCTCCCCGCTGTGGTCAAGTCACTCCCCGCCTCTCTCCTACAGGGCCCCTTGCGATTACACTTAGGTCCCACCCCAATAATGACAGATGAACCCCCCGCCTCAAGATCTTTAACTGAAGCAAATCTGCAAGTTCCTTCTGCCATATAACGTAGCATGTTCACAGTTCCGAGGATCAGGATGTGGACGTGTTTGAGGGCCCATTATTTCGCCCGCCGCAGTCAGGGATGGCCCAGCTTTAGTCGTGACTAGACCCGGGGATCATATTGCGTGACAGGGGCCTCGTCCCTCTCCAGCTCTCAGACCCGCTTTCCTCAACAGCTCCAGGCTTAACCCCACCACTCTGCAGCCCTGGCGAAAGGAGAGCGCCTCTTCCCCAAGAGCCCAGCCAGAGTCCCAGGGCTGGTTCTCATTGGCCCAGCTTAGACCGCGTGCTCCTCCCCGGAGCAATCTCTGTGGCCAGAGGGATCCTGGCTCCCTCTGATTGGTCCATTCTGGGTCATGTGCCCCTTGTCATCCCCACCCACAGTCAACCCACAGAGAGAAGTGTTTCCCCAGAGAAAACTGAGAGGCTTATAGGTAGTGGGGAATAGCGAGCCACTGGAGTTTGTTGAATGGCAAGCCCTTGGGATGGGGCCCAGTACATAATAAGTGCTCAGTAAGTGATGATCACAGATGACAGGACACAGAAGATGTACCTACAGAAGCTAATTCTTGAAAGATACAGGGCTCAGCAGACGAAGGTGGGAGAGCATTCGAAGCAGAGGAAACACCTTGAGCAAGGCAAAGGCCTCCATCATATGGCCAGGGTGACCATGTGTCTGGGCATACCTGGGGGACTGGAGAGCTGGGGAGTCCTAGTTTGCACCTTCCCCCCCCAATATAATATTAATAGCAGCCCCTTTTACTCTCAAAACTGTCTTGGTTTGGATGATAAATTATATGGTCACTTTCCTTATAGTCAACCTGCTCATTTGTAAGGAAACCAAAGAGAAAAGGGGCTGAGACTTAACCCACAGACATCTCACCTCTAGTGGCAAAGCCCAGACCAGAACCTCAGACAGCTGACTCGCAGCCCAGTGCTCATTACAGCCCCCAGCTTGTGAAGCCAACTCTTAAAGGCTCTATCAAATTAACCAGGCACGTTTCTCTCTTTTTCTCTTCTTGTCAATTTCTCCCTAGGACTGTGACCAGATCCACGTTGATGACGTCTCGTCAGATGACAACGGCCAAGATTTAAGGTAGGAATTTAGGGAGTCAAAAATGTTCCTTTTCTATTCCTGTGAGTTTATATTGAGGAAAACAAGAAAAAAATGCCCCTCGATTGACTGATTATCAAGCTTGCCTTCTGCTAGGAAGCAGGCAGGAGGGGAAGGGTGCTTACAGGCACAGGGTGTCCCCACCTCCAGCCAGAACTGGGACTCGTGCTTCTCCGAGCTCAGAAATCACAACCTGACTCCCAGCCTCTTCCGCACCCCCTCAAATCACCGAACTCTGCGTATGTTTCTCCCTCTCTCTTCTTCCCACTTACCAAAGAAATACATGCATGTCGACTCACCTTCCAAACTGACCTCCATTAAGAGTTTGGTATACATTCTTCAAACATGTGACTGTAATCATTAGTGTACATACATTTTAATATAACGGCTGATATAGTTGATACTCAAAAAAGCTTTTCTTGAATGAGTAAGTGGTATGCCTGGTTTCTAGGGGAAAACACTTCTAGGACATGGTTTCCAGAAATCGGGTAATCAGCCACTTAAAATGAAACAGCTTTCAGAGGAATGTGGCTGGAATGTTCCAAACCTACCCCTGGGGAAACTTTATAAAAGTGGAACCATAGTTAATCTGCGCTTATCCAAAATTATCACAATTCAATACCTCTAGGTGAATCAAAAATATTATTAGACCAAATAATGTTTAGGTTATGGGACCATTCATTGTAAGTTCACTTAGTACTTGTTTCCAAAGTGTGCCTCCCAACTTACAACAGAAACCGAACTCAAAGTCTCTGTTACCGAGCCTGCAAGCCTTTTCAAAGCCCAGCGCAATCAGAAGTGAGAGCGGGCAGATGCCTGCCTCGTTTTAATTAGCCATTCAGAAAATCCCTTCTGCGGTCGGGACTGGCAAGGAACAAGGCTCCAGCCCCTCCAGGACTTCTCGATTTATGGAATAAATAAACCCCAGATCAAGGTTAATTGTGTCCTTTCCATGAAGTCACCATTGGGAACCACGCTTCCTTTCAAGGCAACGAGCGACCACCGTTGCGTTCTTATAAAGTTTCCTCTGTGACTTGCTGGCTTGGAATTTAGAGCAATATTCCTCTGAACCTGCTTCATGCCGAGCTGTTTGATACCTCACTTGGAGAATTCACAGTCCAAGGGTGCTTTTTTCCCCTAGAAACTAAATTCCCCACTTATTCGTTCAAGAAATATTTATGGAGCTCCTGCTACATGCCAGGCACCAAGCATCAGATGCCTCTAGTTTTGTTTTTGTGGGTTTTTTTCCCAGTTAGTGGTAAGAACCCACCTTCAAAGAGCCCTTATTTTGTGCCACGCTCTGCTCCGAGTGCGTTAGCTGGGTCAACTCGTGGCATCTTCACAGTCACCTCTGAGACAGATGTTCTCACCATCGTCCCCATTTTACAGTTGGGAAATATGAGGCACAGAGAGATCGAGCAACCTGCCCAAACTCACACAGCTGATAAGTGGGGAAGGCAGGATTCAAATCCAGGCAGCCTGACTCCAGGACTCAAACTCCGAACAGCTCCTCTGTTCACCCCAGACACCCCACCCTGCCCTCCACAAGGGGCCTCCAGCCAGACATCTGTCCACGCTATTCTCCGCATTTATTGTCAGTTTTGCAGTTTTGCTTTTTCAAGAATAAAACTAGCACGATGGGAACTTTTACACCGGGCAGGAAGGACCACGTGGCAATCGGAAGTGTGGGTTCTGGAGCTGGGGAGCTGCGATGGGAGAGAGTCACAACTCCGTCCTCGTCAGGTTAAGAACGTGCTGGAAGAGCGCCCAGCACAGAGTGCGTCCTTGAGAAGCGGCTGTCTGCTCCCTGCTACCCGCTGGATAGATTTCATCTGTCTGTAGTCCCTGTCTCAGCCGAAGGAAGGAGGAGCAACGAGTGGGCGTCATGAACCCGGAGGCACTCTGCATGGGGAAAAGGAAGTTTTTGTGCAAACAATTTATCCACACAGTCATATTGTGTTCTCTAAGGGTCTTGTTAAAACTTGGAGTAATTCGGTATGAAGAGCAGAGAAGAAAACTATTGATATAATCACCCACATTCCCACCCTCTCCAACTCACCACTATCCAGCTTACGACTGACTTGCTTCTGATTTGCATACACGACACTCACACAATGTCCATGAAAAGTGACACAGGTGACTGTACTGTCTCTCCCACTGCATCTCGCACACTCCTCGACTGCCGCACCTCCCACGCCCCACGCCATGCACATCTGCACCAACTTCATTGACCCTAGAAGACAACTCCGTGACCTGGGTGATTCAAGAAGTAGAAGGTGTCTCTGGCTCCATCCAAGGAAGCCTCGACTGTTTTGATGGCATCTTCAGCCGCAGCGACACCTGACACTGGAGAAACGTCAGACAACATCAAATGAGATGGAGTGACCCACTCAAAGATTCTTCTCGAATGTCATGTTTTTAACCTACTTGGCATTCTTCCAAAGCCAAGATTGTGTCTTTAACTTACTCTGGGGAGCATCTCCCCCGGTCACTCTTCTGCTCGTCTTTGGGTGGGTGGAGCAAACCGCAGCACTGCCTGTAGAGGCGCCGCCACCCTCAGGGGTCAAAGTCCAGCAAGGTCAAGAGAGATCAGATGGCTTCTGGTGTTCCTGACTCCTGGCACATTGAAAATGAAGAGATGACAAAATCAAGTTAGAAAAAAAACAGTTTCCCATTTTTACCTTTAACAAACTAGCAGTTTTAACATCTCCCGCATAAATAACAATTGTAGTATTTTTGACTGATACGAAACATCAGCATATCTACAGAAAACTGTCACCATAGCGTGCTTGAAAAGAACATAATTTTATAATGGTTGAGGTTTTACTGAAAGCTCTGTGTCACTTGTGTAGACTATTTTTTTGTTTAAAGGAATGTCCTGCCACAGTTGGCAATGATCTGCAATATCATCGTGCTAATCTAACATAATCATAGGGTAATATGTATACATACACATATAGATTTGCATATATATACATATGCACATACAGTCCACAAATACATATACACAAACATAGATGCATATATACACTCACTCATATATACACACACAGGCATGTATACACACATATAAACTCATATTTTTATGTATACACAAATATGTACACAGCATATACACATATATACAGATATGCACATATATACATATACATGCACTAATGTATATGTACACATATATACACATTTATACAAATGTACACACATTCCCTGAACTCCAGGCTCTGTGGTCCAGTAATGGGAAAGAATTTTTTTTTTTTTGAGACAGAATCTCACTCTGTTGCCTGGGCTAGAGTGCTGTGGCATCAGCCTAGCTCACAGAAACCTCAAACTCCTGGGCTCAAGCTATCCTCCTGCCTCAGCCTCCCGAGTAGCTGGGACTACAGGCATGCGCCACCATGCCCGGCTAATTTTCTCTCTATATATATATTTTTTAGTTGTCCAGCTAATTTCTTTCTATTTTTAGCAAGGACGGGGTCTTGCTCTTGCTCAAGCTGGTCTCGAACTCCTGACCTTGAGCGATCCACCCGTCTCGGCCTTCCAGAGTGCTAGGATTGTAGGCATCAGCCACCGCGCCCAGCCAGTAATGGGAAAGAATTTAAAAACACCTAAAAAGCAACTTCTGCCAACTGTGTAGGTGTTTCCTGTGACTGTCCACACAACCCGCTCTGGATGGAACTCCAGGGTCTACGTTTGAGGCCTTTGGGATTAAGTCACCTGGGCCAGTGACCTCCTGGCATGTTGCCCCAGGAAGCCCCCAAGGTGAAATTTGCCGAGTTGAGGCATCCCCCAGAGCTTCTGTGGATCCTGTGGGGGTGAGGGATGTTGTCACCACCAAAGCCTCTTCCCTGGGAAGAGCCTTACATCCAGGTTTCGAGGCCCGTGCTCCGCTCAGAGCAAGGCTGGGCCTCAGCTGCAGAAGTGGCCGAGGGGCAGCACGTCCCGTGCGGCTGTGTCCCGTTGCTCACACGTCTCACACTCACAGGGGAAGGACCCGCCACTTCGCCCTCGGTAAATCCCTCGCCTCGCCCACAGCAGGGGCATTACACTGAGGTCCTTATGATGCAATTTCCAACGGTTATTTCATTCCTACCACTTCTCACTTTTCAAACAAATAAAGTTTCTCTCTTTTTCTACTCTTAAAATCATTATAGAAAACACAGAAACAATGAAATAGTGCAGAGAAAAAAAATCAGCCCAACTCACACCCTGGGGCGGCCATGGCGCCATATTGACATGCCGCCCACAGGTCTCTGGAGAGACTTTTGTGTTTGTCCCAGCAGTTTGGGTCATACGTCCTGCACACACACACCTTGCTGGGGCCTGGTGACGTCATGTCATAACTGTTATTGCTGTGATTTCGCAAAGCTAGACCAAAGTTTGGGAGGAGGAAAGAAAGTGGTATTCTCTGGAAAGCTGGGGGCTCTTTTTCATTCTCACACTCCAGCTGCTGGAGGTTGCCCTCCCCTGGTTTCCAGCCACCATTTTTGTGGTTGACTTTGTGTCATTTTTAAAATGTCCCAGTCCACTGTAGAACTCCTTAGCCTAACATGCTTCTTTCGGGGCCAAGGTTTATATCTGAAAAACACCCACTAGACAACTGACTCTGCCTAATTTAACAAATCAAAAAATTAAAAGAGGGAATTTCTCTGGAAAGATGAGGCATTGTTCACAGAATGGGCGGGAAGGTGGGCAGCCAGGCCTCAAGAGGGACACGAACCAGGGTAGGTTTGGAGATCAAAGGAGCAGGAATTGGCTGGGTGCAGTGGCTCACGCCTGTAATCCCAGCACTTTAGGAAGCTAAGGTGGGAGGATCCCTTGAAGCCATGAGTTCGAGATCAGCCTGAGCAACATAGTGAGACCTCATCTCTACAAAAAAATGTCAAAAATTAGCCAGGTGTGGTGGGGCACCTGTCGTCCCAGCTACTCGGGAGACTGAGGCAGGAGGATCACTTGAACCCAAGAAGTTTCAGGTTGCTGTGAGCTAGGCTGACACCACTGCACTCTAGCCTGGGTGACAGAGAGTGATCTGTCTCACAAAAAAAAAAAGTAGCAGGGATTAACTGACATTTTCTTGACTCTTTGGCCAGGGTGAACCAACTCCAGCCATTTTTGTGGAATTCCCTTTGAGCTTCACGTTCTAAAGGGCGAGGAAGAGAGGCTTTCCCTAGCGTGGCCGCTGCATGCAGGGGCAGCCATAGTTCCCCAACAGAAACTAGAGATGCTATTTGATATCAAGACAGGAAAACGGATGCTAACTAGGCAAGAGCAAGAGATGCTGTCCTTCTTTGGGAAGCTGAGCTGCGGTCCTCTTCCTGCCCGAGTGCACATACGCAGCGCCTGGTGCATGCTTGGGCGGCTGGTGGATGCCCCGAGGCCCGCCCGTGGGCCCCATGGGACATGTGGTCTCCCGGGGAAGAGCCCTTGCCTCCCGCGTTAACACTGTGCCCTCCCGCCCCCTCCGCAGCACGTACAACTTCTCCGCGGACGGCTTCCACAGTGCGGCCCCGGGGGCCGGCCTGTGCCTGGGCTCGGGCGTGCACGGCGGCGTGGACTGGATGAGGAAGCTGGCCTTCCGCTACCGGCGCGTGAAGGAGATGTACAACACCTACAGGGACAACGTGGGCGGTGAGCGCGGACGGCCTGGGCGGGAAGGGAAGCTCCTCGGGGCAGCCGCGGTCCCGCGTGTGTCCCCGCCGTGGCGGGCGCGAGCCCGAGAGGCTTCCACGTGCAGTAGCAGCTCACGTGGTGCAGCCCTCACGACACGCTCCAGACTGGGACACCAGTATTTGATCACCTTCACTTTGGGGGCGACGAAGCTGAGAGCAGATGATGCGCCGTGTCTGTGATTACAGGAGCCGCACGTGGCGGGGTGGACACGGGGTGAATTCTCTTACCCGCAGCTACAGGCTCGCAGAGCGTGGTCCCCAAACCAGCGGCTCCACCGGGGCACGTGGCAGACCTAGCACATCGGAAGCTCTGGGGTGGGGCCGGCACTGCGTGGTCCTGGTGCGCCCTGCACTTGGGGACCCGCGCCGCTCAGATCGCGGCCGTCTGCGGGAGCGCCGCCCTGGAGCGGTTAGAAACGCAGGATCTCGGGCCCCACCGGGGCAACTGTCGCAGAATCTGCATTTTTAACTAGAGCCTCGGGTGGCTGTGGGGGCACTGAAGTGGAGGAAGCCCTGGAAGTCACTGGTTCTCAAACTCGGCTCACATTGGAACCACCCGAGGAGTTTCTGTTTCTGATTTTCTTGGTCTGGCTGTGGCCCGGGCATCGGGGATCCGGGTGGTTCTGATGTGCAGCCCAGGGGAGAACCACCGGCCGGGACAGGAGAGCGTTAGCTGGTCGCACTGAACAGAAAGTCCGAAGGGGCTGGAGGCGGGGCCCGCTCAGCGATGGCCAGGCCGTGGGTCACTATTTCTGGAATTTTCTAGACCAGTTCTTCACCGGGGTGACACTGCTCTCACCCCAGGGGCATTTGGTAATCTTCCTCATTGTCATGGTGCCTGGAACCAGCCGCTAGCCCATAATTATGGGAAGGGTTTCAGCAGGCAGCTAAGAGGGTCTGTAATAAACACATTGGCCCCAAAAGCTTCCAGGGCTCCCTCCCTCCCTTCGAGGAAGAGGAGAGTTGCAGCTCTGCCACTTTCTAGCTGCGGAGCTTTAGGTGATGTACGTACGGTTACCACACTGGGCTTCGGTTTCCAGGTCTATGAAATGGGAATAAAAATAATTCTGCTTCCCTGGGTTGCTGAGAGGTTTAGTGTTAATGCATACAAAAGGCACAACTCCATGCCTGGTATACAGCAGGCGCTCAATAAATGGTGGCATTGATCACTGGTTCTTTTCAGTTTTGCTTGGAGACTTTTGGGTTCCTCTGTGTCTTCTGCCTTCCCTGGCCAGACCGTCAGTTCCTGGGGACAGATTTCCTGTCTTGTCCAAGCCTGTCATCCGAATGCAGCTCACGTGCTGTGTACAGTCCTGGCGATAGCTCGTGTTTATCAAGTGGCTTACTCCACGCCAGCTGTGCCAGGCTTTTCATGGAATGGCTCCGTTACTCTTCACAACGTCCCTGTAGGGTAAATGCTTTTATCGTCCATGTTGTATGAAAGCAGAAACTGAGATCAGAGAGGTTAAGTAACCTGCTGAGGGTCACACGCCCAGGCAGAAGAGCCACAATAGAGTCCCAGGCCCCAGGACTCCACCGCCTCTGGCCAGCAGGGCCACGCTCAGTGGCCTCTCAGTGCAGGTCTGTTGACCGAGGAGGGAAGCAGCACCCTCTGGCCAGCGTCGGTCCTGCCTGTGTACTCACCCCTACGTGGAGGGAGGAGGGGAGCAGGTGTGCTTGGTTAGGGGAGACAGACAGAGTTGGCCGACAGAGACCATCTGCCCCCCATCCAGGTTAAGGCCCAGAAAATGCCCAGGGCTTTGTCGGCCGCTTTGCTTGCCCCTAAGCTGAGGGGAAATTCTCTGAGGTGTCGACAGGCGAGGAACCCGCAGCTGGCAGGACGCCAGCCCCCTGCCCGCACCAGCTGTTTCTGCACCTCAGCCCTAGGCAGGTGCGTGGCTGCAGCCTCCAGCCTGGGGTCCCCGCAGACTCCCACGATTCTGAGTGTTTTAGAAGGTGAGCTTGGAAGAAAGACACCTGCAAATGCAGGATGAAGCGAGAAGATACCTAGTAAGTTAATGTCTGGGAGGCAGTGGTTGGATTCAGAGGCATCTGCCTGGTTTCAATCCTCCCTACACCACTGAGTGGGTCTTTGTGCTCCCTGTGCCTCAGTTTCCTCGTGTGTTAAATGGGGCTAATGACACTGCCCAACTCATAGGATTCATGCCGGGATAGTGTGAACTCACTTGGGGAAGGTGCTTAGAACAGTGTCTGACACACATAAGCACGTCCTAAATGTGGCTGCTGTTATCTGGGGCAGGCAGGAGGGGGACCAGGCCCGGAGGAGGCAGCTGAGGGGAGGAGGCCAGCAGGCAGTGCCTGGCGTGGGACGAGGTAGGAGTGTCGACCAGCTACAAAAGAGCATGCATGGAGAAGCCGTTTGCAAACTGTGAAGTGCTGTGCTCTTGCCGGTTTGTATTGTTTTTGAGGGTCCCAGCTAAGGGGCTGTAGGGAAGGTGCAGAAAGAAAGGAAAACAAGAGGCCACCTGCTCCCAAAAAGTTTACAGGCTAATTAAGCTGGGTGTGGTGGCTCATGCCTATAATCCCGGCACTTTGGGAGGCTGAGGCAGGAGGATCACTTGAGCCCAGAAGTTCGAGGCTACAGTGAGCTATGATTGCACCACTGCACTCCAGCCTGGGCAACATAATGAGAGTCTCAAAAAAAAAAAAAGTTTATAGACTAATTAAAATATGGGACACATAGTATTAAGGAGATTCATTTGTAAATTCATGTGTCCACTGCCAAAGGTCTAGTCCGTGGATACAGGAGAGAACAAAAGAGACAAGGTCCCTGGTCTCAAGGAATTTGTACTCAGTGAGCAGAGGAGACAGACTATAAACAAGTGAGCAAGTGACTTCAAACTCCGAATTCAGTCATTTCAGAGAATGATAAGGCCTATGGGGGAAATATAAGAGGGGAGGAGTGGGGAGAGCCTGGGTGGGTAGTGTGTGCTCAGGGGCCACCCTGAACAGTGGACCACAGAGGACATCGTTCCGGAAGGGCTATTTGAACTAAATATTCTAAATGAAGGTAGCCAGATACCCAGAGTCAGGGGATGACCAATACAGGCAGAGAAAGAGTGAATTAGGTTTATATTCAATTGCATAAGTAAATGAACAAATGACAACAACAAAAAAAAAACAGAAAATAACAATGGTTTACACCAGATAGAAAGTTATTTCTTTTTCATATACAAGAGCTGTAGGCATTCCAGAGCTGGCAAAGTACTCCACAGTGCTAGGAGCCCAGGTTCCTTCCATCTTGTTGCTCTACCACTCTCAGCTATGGCTTCTACCTCATGATCCAAAATGGCTGCCGAGGCTCCAGTCATCATACTGCAGCCAGCAGAAAGGAGGAAGGAAGCAAATAAGCATAGGCCTGCCCACTTTAAGGACAATTCCTAGAAGTCACACACAACACTGCCACTTCTCATCAGCCAGAAATGTAGTCATGTGACCACACCTTGCTGTGACGGAGGCAGAGACGGGTAGCCTTTTAGCCCAGCAGCCAAGCACTCACCTAAAAATCAGCGTCCTTATTACTAATGGGAAGATCTTTTTATATTTTTGTTTGTATTAATTACTAAGGAGAAGAATAGATAATGGGAGGCAACTAGCAGGGTCTACCACAAACAGCAAGTGAAAGAGACCAAAGGAGTTTGGCTCTTTTCAGAAAGACGAAGGCCGGAGTGGCTGGAGCGAGGGGGCACGTGGCTGAGGATGGCAGCGGAGAGCTGGCAGCGTCCAGATGACACAGGGCCTTGCAGGCCGCGGGAGGAGCTTGGACAGCCGGGGTCTTCTCTGTGGAGACGATGATGTCTAAATAGCATCGGCACAAGGCAGCATTCTGTCCCGGTGAATTCATTTCGCTGAGGGTCACAAATACCAATTCAGCACCCGGCACGTGGCGCTGCCACAGAGGCCGGTGCTACGGTGGTGAGCAAGGCCAGCTTGGCTCCTGCCCTCCTGGGGTGAACGGCCTAATGCCCGAGGTAGACGTCAAACTCGGTATCACCTGGATACGTTTGAAAGTGTAGTTGGGAGACGCGCTATGAAGGATAGACTAGAGGGACCTGACTCGGCCTGGAGGGGTCAGGATAGACCTTCCAGAGTGAATGAAGATGAACAGACCTACGACGAAGCCGATGTGCAAAGTGTGAAGGGTTTAGCCAGGCAACAGGGGGAGGTGAGATAAGAAGAGCGGTCCGAGTTCTGGGATGTGGCATGCAAAGGTCCTGAGGCAGGAACACGCTTGGTGTTTCAAGGACCAAAGAGGCTACCACAGGGGCTGGAACAGGAGCACAGTGGCAGGAGATGAGGCCAGGTAGGAGCTGCATCGTGCCGGCGGTCTGAACTTTATCTTGACAGTACTGAAGGCTGAGAGAAAGACAGTCAGATTCAAAATACCCACAGGGGGGCTCTGGAGGTCAGCTGCCTGGGGGCCCAAACTGTCTCCATTATTTTCTCCTTACGGTGAGCAAGTCAGTCAACATTGCAAAGCCCGTTCCTTCACCTAAAAAATAGAAGTAAAAACTGTCCACCTCTAGGGCTAGAAAATGAAATGAAGTGAGTCATGTTAAAAGCACAGGGCCGTGCACATAGCAAGCACTCAGTAAATGTTGGTCATTATTATTTTTTATTATTCTTTGAGTATCAGTTCTATAATATGCATGTTTTTGTTCATATCTGTGTATTCAGTGCCTAATACAATATCAAGCCTAGAAGGCACTCTTGAATTCTTTGTTGGATGGATGGATGGGCAGGCAGACAGATGAGCAGATGAGCAGATGCATGGGTGGGCAGGTGGATGGATGGATGGATAGATGGGTGGGTAGGTGGATGGATGGATGGGTGTTTGGATGAATGGATGGATGGGTGAGTGGATGGGTAGATGGATTGGTGGGTAGATGAGTGTTTGGATGAATGGATGGATGGGTGGATGGATAGGTAGATGGATTGGTGGGTAGATGGGTGTATGGATGGATGTATGGGTTGGTGGTTGGATCAACCAGTAGATGGATTGATCAATCAGTTGATCTCAGGGTAAGATTAAGAGAAGCCACTGGACTGACTTCGGGTGTCATCTGATTTGAACCCTCAGAGTATAGAAGCTAGACTCCCCTTCCCTAACTCTGTTTCCCAGGTATCTCTAATATGATGACTACATCTTCATTTCCTTCATCTACAGGCTTGATAGGAGCTCCCAAAAGAGAGACCTGGCTACAGCTCAGAGCCGAGCTGGAGGCTCTGACCGACCTCTGGCTAACGCACTCCCTGAAGGCACTGAACCTCATCAACTCCCGGCAAGTAGCAGCTCCCCGTTTTCCTTTGCACCCCTGAACTTTCTCCCAGTAGGCAGTGGTGGCTCCCCCATTTCCACACTTGGGGGAATTGGACTTCCCAAATTCTCATTTGCACACTTTCCAGACATTTGCTAAACCTTAGGTATCCAAGGCTCAGTGAACACCTCGTAGCATAGCTGAACAAATAGTGCAGAGACTTACCAGGGTCCAGCAGTTTTCCAGGTTTCTGGATTCTCTCAGAAGTTCAGAACTGGCATGTGCTCTCCAGTTTGCCCCAGACCCCACCTGTCCCTGTTGCCCTGCACTTGTTCCGTATCACTCACTGACGTTACCTCTAGGCCCCATTTCCCTTTTATATAAGAAAAATGTTCCATCCACATTACACTTCCAGGTGTCGGGCAGCTTCAGGATTAAGAGAGAGGAACAGCTGGAGAACCCTTGGGCCCTGCCCTCACCTGAAGATGACCCGCCAAAGCCACCAAACCCCACCGGGATTCCCGCCGACTCCAGGCTCATGCTGCGGGGGGAGGAGGCCTGGCCTGGTGATACCTTTGAGTTCTAATCCGCCGTCTCTTTTGTCCTCAGGCCCAACTGTGTCAATGTGCTGGTCACCACCACTCAACTAATCCCCGCCCTGGCCAAAGTCCTGCTGTATGGACTGGGTTCTGTGTTTCCTATCGAGAACATCTACAGTGCGACCAAGACAGGTAGGGAGAAGCCAGACCTGGGGGCGGGGGCGGTAGCTTTCCATGCTGGGAATGGGAGGTGTAAGGAAAATGGCACTGGAGAAGTTTATGGAACTTGTCCGTGGGCGTGACTCAGATCCCCAGAACAACCCTCACGACCCGCTTGCCTTAACCTCTGCTTCTAAAGAGATTGATCGGGACCACAGTTTTCCAAAGTGTCTGTCAGTTAAGATACAGGCAAAGCTGCCGTAACAAACACACCCCAAATACGAGGGCTTACATCAGACTCAAAGTTTATTTCTCCCTCACATGACAGAAGAGGTCAGTAATCCAGGCTGGAGGGCTGACCCTGTCCTCAAAGTCATCCAGGAACCCAGGACCCCCATTTTATTTTTCCACCATCTCTTGTGGTTTTATTCTCACATATATGGTCAAATCAGAGTCTTGCCACATCATTCCAGCCTATGGGAAAGGCGAAAAAAGGAAGGAGTAATGTATGTCTGAGATTTTAAGACCAAGCTCAGAAGGGGAGCGCATTGTGTCTACTCATCTCCTATTGGCCCAGCTTAGTCACATGGCCACCACTAGCTGCAAGGGAAGCTGGGAATTGTAGTCCATAGCTGAATGGCTGAGAGAGCCCAGCTAAAACTCATGGAATTCTGTTACTAAGGAAGAAAAAGAACAGTTCCCACTGCAGTATGGTATATAAGGTGTTTTTTATTTAGGTGGTACCTCAAATAACCTTGGTCATCAGATAACCTTGAATCAAACCTTAAACCACATAGAACATTACTATCTTTCGTAATTCTCTTTCAAGGAGAGAGTCTCAGTTTAGTACTAGCCTATCTTTAACTCCTAACACCTGCTGATCTCCCTTATTAGCAAAGAAAACAAGTCTAGGCTGAGGGCTTTCATCAGGTAAGAGAATTTTATAACTAGGAATTACCAGCATTGTTGCTCATTGGCTACTTTCTTTTTATGCAAAGAAATATTGATTTCCTTTGGGGGCCTGGTTTTTTTAATTCTTATATCATGTAAGAATGTATAATAATACAAAATAAATCTAATTCGTTAATTAAAAATTTTTAAATTAACTTTTGATTAGAAATTTTTACCCTTGTTTTTTTCTGGAGCAAAAAAAATCAACTTAAAATACTTTGGAAGCATTTTCTTATGGCAACTTTTGTCTTTACTGAAGTTCTAGGTCTGAACATTACATAAAAGTGCCTTTAGATTTTTAAATCATAGTAATTCAGGCCAAAATGGCTATTAGAGATTTTTCAACAATACCCTGTGAGTCTTTCATTTTCTTTGTGTATACCTCTCACCAGCTGCCTTTGCAGGCTTATTTAGAACATTTTTTATTTCATTTTATTTTATTTTCTGAGACAGAGTCTCGCTCTGTTGCCCGGGCTAGAGTGAGTGCCGTGGCGTCAGCCAAGCTCACAGCAACCTCAGACTCCTGGGCTCCCGGGATCCTCCTGCCTCAGCCCCCGAGTAGCTGGGACTACAGGCACGCGCCACGACGCCCGGCTAATTTTTTGTTTCTATTTTTAGTTGACTGGCTAATTTTTCCTATTTTTAGTAGAGACGGGGTCTCGCTCTTGCTCAGGCTGGTCTCAAACTCCTGAGCTCAAGCGATCCTCCCACCTTGGCCTCCCAGGGTGCTAGGATTACAGGCGTGAGCCACTGTGCCCAGCCAATATTTTTATTTTTAATTGTGGAAACCTAACATAACATTTTTACCAGCGGTACTAAGTACATTGACCCCGGAGCCTGCTGCAAACCCTGCAGCTCCTTCTGCTGCGTGCCCCCCCCAGCCCCCGCCGGCAAGCTGCTCGGCCTCCCTGCGCTCCGAGTCTTCCGCCTCCTTCGCACGGGGGTGGTGGAGCCGCGCTCCCCTCCACGCGTGCTCCGGCGCGCTTGATCCTCACGCCCGGCCCTGGGGGCGCCGCACGCGGCAGGCGGGTTTCCTGGGTCCTCACCGAGCTTCCCCTCGATTCCTTCGGCCGCGTGCACAGGGAAGGAGAGCTGCTTCGAGAGGATAATGCAGAGGTTCGGCAGGAAGGCCGTCTACGTCGTGATCGGCGACGGGGTCGAAGAGGAGCAAGGAGCGAAAAAGGTACCTCTCCCTTCCGTCCCCGGAGCTGCTTTTTCGGGCTCTTTCCAGCCCGCCGTGGTCCCCGAGGGCTCCTGTGGGGGCTTCCTCCACCTCCCTCACCGCTGCGTCCTCCCGCCCGGGCTTTTCTCGCCCGTGCACCCCCATTCGCACATCGCAGAAGTAATTTCCTTCTGCAAATCCCCTCTGTGCCTTGGGCCGCCGCCCCTGGTCGCCCCCCGATTGTTTCTGGGACAACTGCCGGGGACCCAGAGACGCGCGTCAGGGCAGGCTGGTGGGGCTGGCGCACGTGTGTGCGTTTTATTTAATACTCGCTGGTCATTTGTTCCAGGATCCCTTCCCAGTTAATAAAGACAGCATTAAGCTAATGAAAAAGAAAATCCCACGTTTGTGATCTTGGCCCCGGAGGAGAGGGCAGGGGGTTCTGGTGGCCACATCTCTGTTCTTAGAAAAGAAACAGCTGCCAAAGTCCTGAGTCTGGACCTGTCAACAGTGCCCCGGAGAGCCTGCCACCCCCTACCCGGGGGCCTGAGAAGTGGATTGTTAATGTCACAGAGCTTAATTTGGGGGACCTGGTTTCCCCCTTCGCTCCCTGGCAACAAATCCCAAGGAAATGCAAAAATGTTTAGGGTCTCAGCGGACAAAACCCAGAAGAAGAGGGAAGGCCCTGGGGTCTTGAGAAAGGGGGTCAGGAGAGGGGAGCTCAGAAGGCTTTGCAGGTGCCGTTCCCTCCACCTGGAAGGTTCCTCCCCTTTCCTGGAGATGTAGCCTTATCATCAGCACCATGTGCCCAGCTAAAAACCAGGGGCTTCTCCTCAAAGAGAAGGGGAGACAGGTTTTTGGGGGATAGCTGGCAGTCTCTGTCACATCTGGTGTGTGGCAGAGCTGTAACTGGCACCTTCAGGTGCCAAGCTAACCTCGTGCCCTTAACCACAACTCTTTATTACATCATTTTATTCAATCCCCAAAAAACCCCTGCAGAGTGGGCATCATTCCACCCCATTATTATAGAGGATGGATTGGAGACTCAGAGAGGTTAATTAATTTGCCTAAGGTCACACAGCTGGCACATGCAAACCTACCTGTGTCTTGCTCCAAATGAGTTTCAAACACCGTCAGTTCGCACTCCTAAGCTAGTCAGACAAGAGTCCACCAAACAAGACCACGCACCCCTGACACACACCAAGCTCCCCTAAAAATTCCCCTGCTGGTGTCTGGGGTCACAGCCCCAGCCCATTAGTGAGAAGCGCTGTCAGCCAGCAGCTCTCCCCGCCTGACGAATGGGTGGCATCAGCCTGGCCGCCGCCACCTGAGCAGCGTGACAAGTGGCCACGGACCAGGGGCTTTGACTGCTTCTGCTGACAGTGTTGCTAATATCTCCATTTTAGTGGGTCATTTGTCTCTACCTCTCCACCAGTGACAAATGCACTGGCGCTCTGGAGCCATCAAGCCTGGGAGGGAGATGGCTGAGACATTCTCTTCCACCTTTGCTCTCTCAGAAAAACGAATCATAGTCTTTAAAGGGGGCAGGATTGACCGGGTGGCAACCAGAATCCATCTTTGCAGGGACAGGAAGGCCTGGCCAGGATGGGGCCGGGTGGGGGAGCTGGGAGAACTAGAAGGCATTAAACAGATGGCACCTGTCACCCGTGGTGGATAGCCTTCTGCTCCCCTCGAGCAGGGAATTGTTTAGAAGCTACAGAACAAAAGGGAAAAGCATGCATTCGTAGGGACTTGAGAAGTTTGCCTTTTCTCTTTTCCTCCCTCTCTTTCTCTTTCATTCCTTCCACATATATTTCTTGAGCACGTATTATGTGCCAAGAGCCATGCAATGCAGCAGTGAACATTACTTTCCAAGCTCAAGGCCTCCTCAGGGCCTTTGCATTTGCTGTGTCTTCTACCTTCCCCCACATCTTACTAGGGCCTGCTTAAATGACAGTCCCCTAGAGACCTTTCCTGACTGTTCTCACACACACACACACACACACACACACACACACACACGCTGCTGCTTTCTACACTACCCCCAGTTCTACTTCCTGCATAGCATTTACAAGGAGATGAGCTTTTTTTGTTTATTTCTTATCTGTGGTTTATCTGTGCCTCCAATGGAAGCTCCGTGAGTGCCACCTGCGCAGCAGAGCCCGCCGCGGGTACAGCAGTGAACAGTGGAACTAAGCCCTGCCCTCGGGGTAATCTCCCCCAACCCAAGATCCTGAACGTAATCACAGCTGCAAATCCCTTTTGCCCTGTAAGGTCGCGTAGGCACAGGTTCTAAGGGCTAGGATGTGGACCTCTTTGGGGGGCTATTTGTCTGCCTACCATAGACCAGAAAGGGGAAGACAACCAATGACAGAAAGAGTCGGCAGAGCCAGGCACGATGGCAAGCACGTGTAGTCCCAGCTGCTCGGGAGGCTGAGGCAGGAGGGCCACTTGAGCCCAGGAGTTTGAGGCTGCAGAAGGCCATGATTGCACCACTGCACGCCAGCCTGGGTGACAAGGCGAGACCCCCATCTCAAAAAAGAAAAAAAAGAGAGAGTTGGCAGAGTAGTAAGTGCAGAGCCCCAAAGGCAGGAATGGGCTTGGTGTGTTCCAGGAACAATGGACCCCCGCATAGTTTCTGGCCTCTAGGCATAAAACCTCAGAATCACAAGAACTCTTGGCATCCATACGCTCATCAAGGACATCTTTCTACTCAGCAAACAATTTAGGGCCAATGACTGTCTCGAGGAGACTAAGTATCTTTTAGCTACAGGTAGCAGAAAACCCATGTCATGATGGCTTACACACCTGCACACCCAACAAGATTAGAAGTAGGTAGACTGGTTGGCTCAGTGGGTCAAAAATTTACAAAGGATCATTTTTGCTCGACCTTTCTCACCATCTTTGGCTTTTTATTTTCTGTTGTGTTGCCTCACGATCTCAAAACAGCTGCCATGGCTCCAGGGGTCACATACTAACATGACAACCTCCAGATAGGAAGGGAAAATAACACACATACCTGCATGCACCATGCCACAGCCACTCCACACAATGGCATTTCCAGGTCACCCTGTCCCTTGCATCCTGTATCTTCTCCTCTGCTCTCCCAGGAACACCCTGCCTGGAACACCCTTCCCTTCAGCAACCTGCCAAGCTTGAAACCCTCATTCATCCTTCAAGGCCTAGTTCTCCTGCCCCCCTCTCCTCTGGGCCATCCCCATCCCATTCGCTGCCACCAAAAAAGAGTCTGCTTCCTCTTGCTGGCTCCCATGACATTTTATTTACACCTGCCTTCATGATTGTTTTAATTCTTCATGTTATCGTCTTATTTATTATTTTTTAAACTACTGAGAACCCCCAGAATTCATTCCACCACGTGCATGCACGTTTTGCCCTGCATCCTTCCTGACTTTGTCCTGTTTAGGTAGGTCCTGTGTACACAGACTTGATCATAATAGCTAATATGTATGGAGCGCTTCGTACGTGCCCGGCATCGTGAACAGCCGCAGTTGCATACAGCAGGCATCTCCATTTGACAGACAAGCAGCAAAGTAAACTGCCTAAGGTGACCAGGCTGGTGGCGGTGAGTGTCCACAGCAGGGCTCTCGCCAGGGCACCCTTGCCTTTGAGCATCACCCCGTAGAAGCACCTCACGTCAGTGACTGGTGATTCTTCTGCGTTGCCGATTTACACCAGTCACGACTTTGGTTGTAACCACACTGCCTGTACTATTTCACACTTTCCTTTCAGTCAACTAAGGCTTACTTAAAACTGAAAACTGGACATCATCACAATGACATAGAGCAAGCAGCACCCACTGTCAAGAAAAGGAAAAGCTAAAAGCACAAGCTGTAAAGAAAACAAACTCATGCCATCCTGATCCAGCTACATACCACGGCTTGCCCAAGCCCCTCTGCGACCAGCTCTGTTTGTTCTAAACGGAGAAGGGGAACTGTTGGGAGGGGTCCTAGCACCTAGCCGAGACTTTCTTCTTGAAGAGGCCGGATTGAGAACAAATTTTTAAAAAGGAATTACTTTCTTGCTGTGTGATTTAATAGCGCGTCAGCGCGCCACCTACGCCACACCAGGACCGACAGAGGGCAGGGACTCAGACAGGGACCCCTGAGCAGCGCAGGGCGACCCCATCAGAGCAGACTCCGGGTGGATAGAAACGGTCTGGCCGTACTGGTGGCCCGAGGTGGCTCTGCCAACAATATTGGTGCCTCACGGCTCGGGAAGTACCCACGCGCTGCACCGAGTTGGGGTTGACTTCTCGTAGGGTCCAGGGGGCGCGGGGCGGACGGTGACCTGGCGTTCTGTGTTCCAGCACAACATGCCCTTCTGGCGGATATCCTGCCACGCCGACCTGGAGGCCCTGAGGCACGCCCTGGAGCTGGAGTATTTATAGCAGAACCGGTGACATCTCCACCTGCCATCACGCCCACCCGGCCCTCGCGCCTTCCCCACGTCCCCACCGCGAACCGCGAACGCCCAGACGCTGGACTCCAGGCAGGGCCCGCAGCCGAGAGGCGGTGTCCTGTGACTGTCTCAGAAGCTGTCCGTTCGGTCCCAGCGGGGGTCCTGACAAGCAACGTGCCCCACGTTGGCTTTGGAACATTTCACTCTGGGGCAGAGGGCTGGCTCAGCGTCCAGACTTTTCTGCCAGGCTCACAGAACAAAAGCAAGGAAGGGCCGATCGGGGCGGGGGGCTGCTGATGAGGAGGGGATGGGCTCGTTTCTCTTTCTTTATAATTTATGGACTAATCTCATTACTCTGGCGTTACGCTCTCGTACCTGTGTGGTTGGTTTTCGTAGTCGCTGGCTTGGTCTGCTTTCTAAACTGGCATGTGGGCTGGTGCACGGATCTCATCTAAGCACTCTCTTCTCCAGGCTGTGCTGTGGGTGCAGTCGCTCTTCCAACACTAACGAGGGAGGCAGTTCGCGCCGCTGGGAAGACTGTTGCTTACCTTTGTTTTCAAAGACCCTGCTCACCGTCACGCGGACCGTGCGCGTGCCTGACGCTGCCGTCTTGTTTTCTAGGAAGAGGGGACGCTGGGAAGGAAGCAGTCCTTTGTGATGGATTGAAGGCATTAAATAAAACCACGTTTACATTTTGAAGTGGGGTAGGGTGTAGTCGCTTCATTACCACTCTCGAGGCTGCCAAATGTGTTGGTCTTTTTCAGGACTTTTTCAGTCGCAAAAGAATAAAATCCAAGTCAAATTGGCTCAAGTCAAGAAAAAGGGGGCGGAGGGAGAGAAAGAGAAAGAGAAGGAGGAAGGGAAGGGGGAGGGAGGAAGGAGGAAAGGAAGGGAGGAAGGAGAAAGAAGGAAAGAAACAAGGAAGGGAGGGATGGAGGGAGGGAGGAAGGAGTCTCCAGAAACTTTAGGTGATATCTGTCTTCAGGCATAGCTGGATCCAGGTGATAAAATGGCTTTCTTTTATGTGGCCTTAATTCTCAGACAGGCTCTTCCCTGTTGTGGCAAAGACAACTCCAAGAATCCTCCACAAAACCATACAGGCAGGCGGGCAAGGTGGCTCACACCTGTAATTCTAGCACTTTGGGAGAATCGCCCAGTTTGAGGCTGCAGTGAGCTATGATGATGCCACGGCACTCTAGCCCGGACAACAGAGAGAGACCCTGTCTCAAAAAAAAAGACATCAGAGAAGGACCAGCGGGAGAGTGGTGTGATGTGATTTTTTTATTTTTATTTTTATTTTCAAAATCACCACAGCTGCTGGAGAAGGATGGAAACAGGGCGTCTGATCACAGGATTCCTTCATGAATTTAAAGGAGTGTTTTTAAATTTTGTAATCAACAAAGTTTATTGTTCAAATCTCAAGTATACATCTTGATGTACTTTCACATATGATTACACTGGCGTAATTACACCACCAGGTCAAGACAGAAGACATTTCCAGGTAGATGTGCCCTTCCCAGTCTACATGTATTTTCCATGACAGCTCTGACTTCTGTCACCAAGGAGAGTTTGGCCTGATCTAGAATTTCATGTAAGTGGACTCACACAAAATGCAATCGTTGGTGCCTGGCTGCTTCCACTGAAAATGCTTTTGAGATGCATCCGTGTTGTTGCCTGGACCTGCAGTCTATCCCGGGTGAGGGGAATTTGAGTTAGAAACACGGGACCACTTTTCCCACAATGTTTTTGGAGCCCCGGTTGCTGCAAGCTCGGCACCCGCGAAGCTGTGCTCGCCAGTGACCACCAGGGGGCAGAGCGACCCCGCAGCCGGCCCAAGCCACCCGCAGATGCCGCTGGAAGTCGGACCGGGAAACAAGCAATAACGCGAGGCTGCCCTTGGGAGGATTCAGAAAGCATCTCCCTCAGGCCACGCCCATGCTGCAGGATTGCTCTGATGGAATTATAGCACCAAGGACAATGTGTTCAGGCCCCAGACGTGACCTGCAGTGACCACAGTGGCGGCCTCAGCAGACACTATGTCTCTACAGGAAGCAGAGGGACACTGGTGGCCGCCAGAGCCATCCGTAGGGGGCAGCACGTGCTCCTGCACTCCGCCCGACTTTAAACACGGACTGCTCTAATTTTTAAAATTGTAATAATGGTTTAAATTGTTCGGGAATATGTCGGGGTTTAATATCCAGAAGTTCATTCGAGAATGATGATAATACAGCCCCAGCCAAATGCTGATTCTAAGATTCAACCATTAGGGATTCGGCCAAAGATGAGTATCTGGCGAGCTCTGGCCGGAGGCGAGGTGGGCCCCTCTCTGCCCTGGAGCCCCCGCCCCGCCGACGGCGCCTCCCGGCACCTGAAACTGCCCAGTGAAGAGGGAGTGCCTAACTGATAATTAAGGAATTCGGGGCTTTTATACGGAAGTTTCTCTCGCGATGACAGAGATACAGTCGTGACTAAGAGCGGGCATGTTTCTGTCATTAGACGGGGTTCAAGCCCAGCTTCCGCCTCTCACAGGCCGGGCAGCCTCTGTCCCTCGGGGCCTGTCGCTATCCTCCGCTGCGAACTGCAGGGAACTAGAATGCAGTGGGCAGAGATCGCCGGGAACACAGGAGCTGCTGTGTGTGCAAATGAAGCTCCCTTCTCCATCGGGTCGGTACTCTGGTCGTGACAAACCTCGTCTGTCGCTCAGGCTGTCTGCTGGGCCCTGGGGCTTCGGTTTCCCATCAGCACCACGCCCTGAAAAGCCAGCCACGGGCAGCTAAGAGCCCTGGGCCAGGTGGCAAAGCCAAGGGCTTGTCCAGCACCGAACCATCCTTCCTCCTGCCGTAGCTTCCTGAACTGAAGAGAAAGCGAGACTCATTCCGCAGCCGCCTCCAGCCAGGCCGCGCCAGGCCGCTGCAGTTCCGGACCCCGCATGTCCCCTCCGCGGCAGCCCCGTCCTGCACCGTGGCTTTCCGGAAACGCAGACGGGTTTCTGCAGCCTCCTTGCGATTCTGTAAATACTCCTGATGCGTCGGTCAGACCGGGCCTGTGGGTCTGGGATGAGTAATTTATCGTGGGAATTAGGCTGCTCACCACTGGGAGGACGGGGGCGGGAAGGCCTGGGCCGGGTCCGCACTCCCCACGCTGGCAACCTGAGAAGCTGTGAGGCACGTCTGGCGCCTCAGGGAGGGGACAGAGGGGGCCCTGGGGGCGGGCATCGATGGGGGACCCTTGCCTCTGCAGCCACGCGGCTGGTGCGGGCCGGGTGCTGACGTGCAGGAGCCAGGAAGAAGGCCACAGAGACCTTAGGACAGCAGAGGGTGCTGCTTCCCTTCCGCCCTCAGACTCTCTCACAGCTCCTCTTGGTCAAGCTGAGCGTGGAACACTCACGGAAGGGAATTCTGGAACTGTGTTTCCAGCCTAGCCGAGCCGGCACGGTACAGAGCAGCTCGCTTACCGACCCTCTTGCTTAAACGGCCGCGTGAATTCTGCGCTCTACACTGACCTGACTTACGGACCGTGGACAGCTCTGCAATACGCGCTGTCATCATTTTGTCAACACAGGCCTTTTGTTTAAACAATCTCCCACCTTATGAGTCTGCACGAGAAGCCTGAATCTCACTTCCCCAGCCTTGCAGTTAGAATGTAGGCCTGTGACCTAGGCTCAGCCAATCACATGTCCCCAGATGGTACCCAGGCTCAGCAAATACACCAAATGGCGCTTAGGCTCAGCCCATCAGATGCACCTATACGGAACCCAGGCCCAGCCAATGCAGACACACCCACATGTGAAAGCAGTGGAAGTGGGTTCAGCTGCACGGAATCCAGGCTAGCAAGGAGGCAGAAGGGACATCCCCAGCCTCCCTGCGAGAGCTGCAGGGACTGGGCCAGCAGCAGTGATGGGGGACGTCTTGACAGGCAGGTCCTGTGAAATACAATCTGGACATTGTTGGTGGCTGTGCAGTCTCCCGGCCCGTCTCTCTGACCCTCCTGGAGATCTGGGAGCCACTCAATAAATAGCCTTTAAGAAATTCTTTGCCTGCTCAAATGAGCTAGAGTGGCTTCTGTTCTTTGCAACTAAAAACCTGACCCCTCCAAATTCATTTAACCCTTGAGTCTCAGTTTCCCAAGCTGCACAAAGAAGGGACAATACCCACCCCATGGGTGATTGAGAGGAGTCAGGGAAAGGGTGCCTGGGAAGGTGTGTTGTCATCTTACCACGGCGCCGCAGCCACTGGGCTAGTTGTGGTTGGGCCAGTGTCATCTGATGGCTCACTGCACCAGCTTGGGAATTAAGCAGTCTGGCTGAGTCCTGGCTCTGGCACTGACCTTTTGTGTGACCTTGAGCAAGTCACTTCTTTCTCTCTGACCCTCAGTTTCCTCATCTGGAGAATGGGCCCGTGACTAGTGCCTGCCTCATGTGTGGAGTCATCAGGAAGACCAAAAGATTACGGCAGGGAAAGCCTCAGCACAGAGCCCAGCATGTGGGACGCTTGGAGGAATATGGGGGACCTTTGCTTCACTGGATTAAGATGTAAGAATATAGCTGGTGTCCTGACGTACCCTGACGTGAACGAAGGTGGTAGCCGAATGCTGAATTTTGGAAAACACAGCTCTGATTAATGCCACTGAATTGTATAGTTAGAAATGGTAAAAATGGCAAATTTTATGTTATATACATTTCACCACGAACTTTTTTTAAAAATATTATTGTAAAATACCTTCAAATCATTGAATTATACACTTTAAATGGGTGAACTGTGTAACATGTGAATTATACCTCAATAAAGCTGTTTTTTAAAAAAAACACCGGCCCAGCCTGGCCTCCCGTCTCCTTCGGAGCACACGGCGCCACGGGACGCGCGCCCTCCGCCTCGCCCCAGCTTTCTCCGTCCCTGATGCCGGCACCCCCCGCTTCCCGGGCCCTCCATCCCGGCCCACCCTCCTTCCTTCTCTTCCCCGAAGGCGCAGGGCCCCCGCCTCAGGGATTTTGCAGGGGCGCTTCCTTCTCCCCGCAGCTCTTCCGGCCAGGTCAGTGGCTCTCGGCTCGGCTCCGCAGTTCGGAGTCTGGGGCCTTATTCTGGTGGCGTCCGGGCAGCTACTGGGTTTTTTAAAATCTTCCCAGGTGCTTCTAATGTTCAGCCGGCGTTAAGAATCGCTGCCCACGGTGGCCCGGCGCGGTCCCGCCTCCTCAGGTTGCTGCTCACAGGTCAGCCCCTGGACAGGCGTCGCCACCGCGCCATCCACCTGCCCCCCCACCCGCTTTAGCTAGTGCACCGCGCATGCGCAGTGAGGACGGAGCGCGCCTGCTTCGTTCGCCACCGCGTCCCGGCGCTTGGCTCCCACGGACGGCGCAGGAAACAGCCGTCTGCGAATGAACGATGCTGGTCCGCGCGCTCGCCGTCCCCCGTGGTCCAGCTGTCCCCGCCAGCCGCAGTTCCGCCCATGGCCACCAGGCGGCGAGAGTGCCGGTGCCTGCAAAGGTCGTCCCCTGGCGGTCCGAGCGGTGCTTGTCCCCGGCCTGGCCGTCGCTGAGAGGAAGGAGCGAGGGCCGCGGCAGCTTGTGCCAGGGTCGCCAGGCCCCAGCGTGTCTCCCTCTGCGGCTCCTCATGCATAGACTCTGAGTCATCGGGCGTCTACACTCCACCCGAACTACACCCCCGAGCCCTTCCCCTCTCGCTCGGCCGCCCGCGGTCCCCCGGGCGCGGCGCTGTGGGCGTGGCTCCGCGGCACTCGCGCCGGGACAGGTGCGCAGGCGCGCGAGGCAGGCCGCCCGCCGCAGCCAGTGTTTGGTGGACGACCTGAATGTCCGCCAGTTGGGGACTGGCCACATGCGTTATCACCTGTCCACGTAACAGATACAGCACACCCATGAAGAGGAATGAAGATGCTCTTGAACTGTACCAATATGGAACAACACTCCAGACTTCGGACAAGCTACAAAGGGAGGGCCAGGCAGAGGAGTGTGTACCAAGTCTACCGTTTATGTAGACAAAGCGGGGAATGTCTGTGCATTTGCTTTTGTAAACGCAGAGAATCTTCCTGCGGATGTGCGGGAAGGGAGCTCGGAGGAGACCAGGGTGGCTGGGAGAGAGGGACCTTGTACAGTGGGCCCTTTCCTATCTTCAAATCTGAGTCGTGACTGCATTACAAAGTTGAATAAATAGTAAAACGGAAATTCAGCACTGAAAAAAAATAACCATTTCCGTACCTCCGAGTAAGCCAGCCACTTCCTTGGATGTCTTTCTTCCATGAGAGGCCGGGAGGTACGGGACACCTCCAGGTGAGGAAGGCAGGGGCTGACCTGTACAACGCTGCCCACGCCGCAGGAGCCGCGTGACCTTCGTCGGCCCTTCCAAGTCCTGGAAGTCCCGCACACGGCTCACATTCGAGTTGGACACACGCCCACACACGGAGGAAATAAAGTCGCCTATAAACTTTGCTCGGGGATACGAAGAGAACTGACAAGATGCAGAGGACAGGAAGGGCAAGTGGGTGAGTGGCTACTTCGGGGGTGACATCTAAAAGCCTGAAGAATAAGGTGCCAGCCACGGAAGGGGGTGTCAGGCTGAGGGAGCAGAGCGCGCAGAAGCAGAAAGGGCAAGAAAGGCATGGCTCGCTGGAGCTGAAAGACGACAGTGGGGTGACCGCGTCTCTCCCCAGCTTGGTCTCCAGAATAAAATGCAACAACAGAGGGAAGGTGCACAGGCACGCCCAAGAAAGGGATGCTAACGAGTTCTTTCACTTAAAAAACGACAGATAATGCCTTACCTACTGGAAAGAGCCCTTAAGTAGGAGTCGAAATAGAATCTTTCACTAGCTCTGTGGTCTTGAGCCAGTCACTGCTTTGGTCCTGTCTCTACAGCAGCCCGTGGGAGATCACAGCTAGTCCCATCTCAGGGGGGCGATCAGCCCTTTCTGGCTTGGTTCACTCCCTAAGATCAAGGGGAAATCACAGTCTGCCATGCGAGCGTCACAGACCACCGGCCCTGGAACAAGCGGGACCCTCTCCAACTCCCTCACTCCCTGAAGCCACGCTGGCCTTCCTGTTGCTCAGCATGTCAAGCTCACACGTACCCCAAGGCCTTTGCACTTGCTGGTCCCTCTGTCTGGGACACTCATCTATGTTTTATTTTCCCACAGAAAGCTACTCATTCAGGTTTCAGCCCAAATGCCCCCTCCCAAAAGAGACCTCTGTGTGGTCCCAGCTAGAGTGGTCACCTGCACCTCTCAGTTCTGCTCTCTAACCCACCTCCACTTTGTCCCTTCACAGCACCGGTCGGCCAGTGGCCAATGGCCTGAATCCAGCCCATCCCCTACTTTTGCAAGGCCCTTGAGAAGACCGTTTATATTTTCAGATGATTGGAAAAAAAGACAAAAGAATCATTTCGGGACACAAGGACTGAAATTCAAATTGCAGGACTGTAAAACCTTACTGAACTTGACCACGCCCTCTCATGTACCCTCCACCGCCGGGTTCGCTCCGCAGCAGCAGGGCTGGCAGTCGAGACAGAGACGGTATCGCCCGCAAAGTCCCGTGTTTCCTCTGGCCGTCAGTGGAGTTCGCGGACCTCCACCTTCATGACATTGATCCATCTGGTAATCTTTTTCGCATTGTTTTTAAATTCGTAGATGGTCTGTCTTCTGTGAAGACTGTATAAGGCCCACCAGGGCAGGGCTCCCCGGCCCTTTGCTCACCACCCTTCCCCAGTAGCTGACATGATGCTTGGCACATGCTAGGTCCCCTGTAAATACTTGGCGTCACCCCCAGTAGGACGCAAGCTCGATGAGGGCAGGGACCGGGTCCCTCGACGTGACCACGGTATCCTCAGTGCCTGGACAGCGCCGGACACAGCGTGTGCTGTCTGATCATCTGGGAGAACTTACACTCGTGCTCCCGAACGCCCTTGCAGGCGTCTCGGCCTCGTCAGGAAGGTGCTGGCGGGGCAGATCTCTTCTAGGAAACTACTGGATTTCAGAGAAAAGGGCACCGCAGCCTAAGCAACCAGAGCTCAGACTTCCAAGACTGCTCGACTCTCCTCACGCCCAGGGCACCTTCCCCAGGCCCAGGCCCGTGGATCAGGGCACCGGGGTGGTGCCAGGACCGCTGCTGCCCACATGCAACCTGTTAGCTCGGCCCGTCTCGGCCTCAGAAAGACAACCCCTCCCACTGCTGTTCCGCGACCGGCCGGGGGGCGCCAGCCAGGGGCCGTTATGGCTAACGTGCCCACCACCTGCAGGGCGTTCTGGGCCTCTCCGGGTCCCCTCTGCTGCGTTTGGTTCTGTAACCTGACAAAGCCATCTGGACCAAATGGAAAACTGCAAATTCGAGGACGACCAAGGCGTTTTTCCAAAACAGTTTAATTAAAAAAAGGTGAAGGATCTGAAAAAATTGGGGGCGGGGGACCCAAAAGAGCATACCGTGCGAGTCCACTGGCTCAGGCACAAAGAAACACCACCATCAAAAAAGATATTTAAGTTTAATACAAATTTTATACAAAGAAAATGTGAAAAAATACTTCCATATGCTAAAAGCAATTATGCTTCACAAGTAAGGCCAGCTAGGCTATTTTTTTTTTTTTTGACAACTGCAATTCACAAATGTTCTCTCTCCTTTTTTCTTCTAATACTCTCTTCTTATTTCTTCTCTAATATGGGTAACTAGCTGGAAACTGTACAGTTCGCATCCTCTTATCAACAATGAAGAGAAAGTAAACGAGACTAAAATGTACAACAGAATGTACTGGAATGATATCGTACAATTAATTTTCTCATATACATACATCACCTTTTGCTTTGATCGATGCTTTTTGTTTTACACAACATACAAAATGGTCCTACAGCACACGTAGTGTCACAGACAGCATGACCGGTCTTGCTTTCTCTCATACTGCCTTTGTTTCATGCTTACATAAAAATGTAAAATTCCATCATATAAATAATACATACATGCTTCATCCCAGACTCGAGCGTCCTCTGCGTGCACCTTGCCTTGGAGTTCTTGCTTCCGGGAAGCACAGCGTCTCTTGCCAAGCGTGTGTGAGTGTGTTTAAAGGAATCACAAAGCAAAGGAAAGATTGCTCTTTGTTTCAGAGTTTATGACCCTAACGCTTTCTACGATCTTCTCTTCTGCAACTGAGCAGGGCTTCTTTCTGCTTCTCTTCTGTAAACAAGGACGTTGGTTTTTTCCCTTTTAGGAGTAGTCATCATTTAAATGATACAAAATAAATGAGCTTCTCCGTGTGTCCTTCCAGTCCGGAGAGCTTGTGTTTTACAACATAATAACATAGTATCTGAAAGGAGCCAATGGCTTGATGGCATATGCCCCCAGCAGCACGGAGTCTGAGCCCGGACTCCAGGTCCCAGGGTGCTGCTACCGACGTGCACATGGAAACAGCTCGCTTTCCCCTGGGAATCCGAGGATGAGGACACGTGTGAGACGGCAGTCCCCAGGCCCAGTCTCCATTCTGCTGTGTGGCAGAGAGGCTAACTGACCATCCCTTCCCTCCAACATCAAAACATTCTTTTTGTTGTTGGGGTGGGTTTTTTTTAATGGTTTTTCTTTTTTTTTTTTTTATAAGTTAAAGTCAATACAAATATAAAAGGGGGAAGGTACTCTAGGTTTAGTGACATCCACAAATTGTACATTATTTACATCGCGGGCACAGAGCTCGTGTGTGTTGAACAGTCCTCAGTCAGGCTAACGCCGGACGTCCTGTAGTGTGGGCTGCCCCTTGTGCCGGGGGCACAGGCCAAGTCTGAATGTTCAGAATTCTCGAGTCTGAAGGTGGCTGTTCTCCTGTCTTTGTTGTTTCTTGTTTTCCCGGTGTCTGGGTGTTCTCCCCATAGGGCAGGCGGTCTGGGGCACAGTTTGCCCCTAGTCCCAGAAGGTGTCCAGCCGAGACTCTTTGGGCAGGAGACTCTTGGTACTACTGGTGCTGTGCTCGGAACGTGCCGACGCTCGCTTCTCGTCGCTGCTGCTCCAGCTGGATCTGCTACTCCGGGAATGGTCTGGGGGGGAAAGCCGACACGGTTAGCAGCCCCCCCACCTGCACCCACGAAACCACCCTGCAGTGTGATCCGCACCTGCCGCCTGGGAAGCCGCCTTGCCCTCCCCGCACTCCGCACGGCACTGACTCCCCTAAACCTGTGGGTGTGTAGAATACAAAGGCAGAACTTATTTTTTAGGATTCAGCAACAGCTGGTTGGAAAAACAGTAGGGCATCATGCTCACAGAGAATAAAGATTAGTGGGAAAGGTACTAAATTGCCAAGGAAGGCATTTCTTGTGCCACACCCGGAACCGTGTACCCTTGTCACACCACTGAATGACACCAAGCACCCCATGCACCCTGCGTCCAACCTCGGCCACTGGAGAAAGGCACCGAAATTTGGCATGCAATCTAGTTACAATTAACGGGATTTCTTTTATCAATTGATAGGCAACTTGAAAAACGGACTTATAACCAAACCACACTTGTCCACCCACGGGAGAGGATCATGAAAGAGAAGAACAGTTAAGTCTCCCTGGGAACAGGGACCCGCTGGCTCCTAGTAAGGACAAGCTTAAGGGTCACTGAAGGATGCGGAACCAGAGTAAGACCTAGGATGGCTTCGAGGACATACGTACAAGGAGCTTAGCAGTGACTGAGTAAGAAACGAGAAAGGAGAAGGAAGAGCCCAGCGAGGTGTCTGTTAAGAGCACTTTATCCAGCAGGCCAGCTCTGCGGGCTCCGCCGACGCTGACTATGAGAGACCTGTCAGCCAACCACCAAGATCCCATCCTGTCGTAGATCGTTTACCAAGTTCAGACAGATTGGGACAGAATTTGTCTTAATTTCTTGAGGTGGTGTAATCCTGTTTGGCTGTAAGAAGCCGAGTGCCAAGCTCAGAGACAGAACTGGGGTGGGCGAGAAAGGAGCATCCTCTTGCCTGGGGGGCTGCCCTGCTCACTGCCTGCTAAAAATGGCTCCTGTGTGTTTCATTGTGAGTTCTATTTCTGGAAGGTAAGTAAGGAAGAGAATGCCAAAGATCTCCAGAGTCGGGTGTTCACTCAGGAGAGACCTCGTTTTAGTCCCTTGCATCCATGACCCAAAGGGGGCAGTATCATGGCGGGGAGAGCTGGGGACAAGGGCTGAGTCTTCTGAGCAATACCGAATCCTCCTCCTCACAGGCCTTCCTCCCTACGTGCCATGCCTACACTTCTAGCTCTTTAGTCGGTCTTTGGGAAGTGATGCAGTTGGTCATCACCATGCGTGAGAAAATCCTACGATGATGTCGTCAAAGCACATCAAATCCTTCCAGCTCAGGTGAGGGCAGAGACGAGCTGGGGGTACCAGAAGGAAGGGGAGCAGGGTGCAGCCCAGGACCGTGTCTCTGCCACAGAGCCGGGCTGGCCAGTGAGGGGTCTGCAGGGCCAAGCTCCTCACACAGACAGGACACGGGGCACCGGCTGATGGGGCAATCACGGCAGGAGGGGACTGGTGTTAATCTAGGACCCTTTACAGAAAGAGTGAGGAAGATCCCCCTCAGGAAGCCAAACCATGTGCTTTCTCTCATTTCCTAGTGCGGTTTGCGATGGACACCAGAGGCACAGCTAAGAAGAACGCTGCAAAGCAAAGTGAGACCCATCACTCAAAAGAACAGTCGAAGACACACCCACAAAGAAAAACACACACAGACACACACAAAACAAGCCTCTGCATGCCAGGAATCGCTCCCTGGCAGCTTCCGTGAGACAGGGTCATACTTACACTTCTGGGCTGGGTAGTTGGGGTGCGGCTGGTGGTCTGTGGTGGTTGGGGCATAGGCAGGTTGCTTGTCACACCTTTTGCTAACTGAAGAAATAGCACAGGCAGCCTCAGAGTCTGTCCGAGAGCTCGGATTCCGCACAACCCCGAGTGCTCCCTACTTTTGTTCGTCGTCAACAGGCCGCTCTTACTAGAACCGGCTGGCTCCTTCCTTCACGCCACCATTCTCCAACTTAACGCCATCGCGGCAGACTATGACTCTTTATAAAGGCATATCAGACCACGGACAGGGTCACTGGACACGGCACAGCGTCACAGGCAGGAAATAAGGTATACAATGACATAAAAGCAACTCAGCACTTCATAAGCCACACATTCTCGGGATTTTGAAAGCAAACTTCTCAGAGCCACTAGCTCTGCCAATAGTCCCATTCAACCGGGAAAAACAGAGGCAGGCACTGGAAGCACGAGGTTTCCAGAGAGTTCAGGGCAAGCAATAACTCGAATACTGCCACGGGTGGCGACAGAAGAGGCAGGGGAGGGTGGAGGAGGCAGTTGTGGTGAGGAGGACTGAGGAAAGGGCTGGACAGAGCAGCAAGAGCCTAAATCTTCAGTGACAATGGCAGAATACCAACAAACACATCCAAAATCGAAGCATCAAAAAACAGTGTCATGAAAGGAGTTTCTGTAAAATAACTGATACGGTGAGAAGTTTGGTAGGAAAAAAAAATCAAAAATAAGATAAAGGAAAATAGAAACTCCAGGAAAAAAGTAAGGCTGTCCAAGAATGTAAATGTCATCATAGTACACTATGTGACTCCACCATGAATGGTATGGTCATAATGATGTAAATAGGGGTTGTTTTATTTCAAGTTTTTAGACTCAGATGACAGACAAGAGTGAGGCTTAACTGCAGTCACAGAACTGAATGCAGATGTTCTCTACCCTAGTAATGGGAAAGTAACAGAGCGGGGGAAGCCTGGATATGGCAGGGTAGGAGAGGTGAAGGAGGAGATCGGCCGCCACGAGAGGGGTCAAGAGATACCGTCTGCGGCTGACAGAACAGGAACTAAGGATTAGGTAAGTGTTTCCTTTGACTAAGGTAACCCACACAGCACGTAACACAGTAGCCTAAGCAATCTGGGAGGAGGAAAAGAGAAGCTCCTCGTGACCTCAACTCTCATCTTTTAAAGCTGGAAGTCAACAAATAATGTCTAAAATTAAGAAACAGAGGTACAAAAAAAGCATATTATTTATAAACAAGGAGGTAAGTACCAGAAGGACCAGAAACAGCAGTAGAAACTGGACTTGGAAGAGTTTTCCTCTGAATTATCTTCTGTAACTTTATGTGTGCATTGCTTTAATTACAATCTTAAAATGAAAAGACAAACAGGAGAGGCCTAGGCCCACACACTGAGGGAGGGCACACCCCTCCTACAACTTTCTCCTCCCAACTGACTCCTAACTGACCGTCCTGGTACCGGATGCATGTCGACAGCCCAGAAACCTCCATGTGTTTAAAGGCCACCTTCCTCCACCACATGCCCCCAGCGCTGTCCCAGAAAGTGAGTGAAGTCAGACAATCAGAAGGGTAGGAAGATGAGTAGGTCTTTGTGCTTTGACACAATCCATCAGCGCAAACTGCTTCGGTAAAAAAACAGGGAAAACGGAGAAGCCCTGAGATTGCACTCCACACAAGCCCCTGTGGATGGGCCCCCACCCACTGCTCACGCTCACGCTCTCGGGAATCGCTGCAGCAATGACTCACGACGCTCTTCTCCCTGCAGTTACTGACAATGAGCTCATGGTGCTCACACTTGGCTGCTGTGACCCTGCCCACCCTCTTCCCAAGTCCTAAATGTGGGACTAAATCCAAGTGTAGTCCTGGATCTACCTCAATCTCTACCCAAAACCTGGAGAGAAGGCCCTTTCTGACGTGAAAATCCCATGACTGTAGCCAATCTGTCTTTTAAGAAAAGGTCTTTGTTGCCAGGCATGGTGGTGCACGCCTGTAGTCCCAGCTACTCGGGAGGCTAAGGCGGGAGGATCGCATGAGCCTAGAAGCTGAAGGCCAGCTTGGGCAATGTAGCAAAACCTTGTCTCTTAAAAACAAAAACAAGAAGAAAAGATCTCAAAACAACATTCAGAATGAAAAATGTCCATGCCTGTTCATGGCTGAGGGGTCAGTGGTGACCATGGTGAAAGTCAGGTGGAGTACTGGAATAGAAACCGTATCGTATGAGCTGAGAGGTGCTACAGAGCATGTGAGAAGGGGAAGTGGAGGCAGGGTGGAGTGACAACTCTTTTTTTAAAAGAGATGAGGTCTATGTTGCCTAAGCGGGAGTGTAGTGGTTATTCACAGGAGTGATCTCAGCTCACCGCAGCCACAGCCTCGAACTTCCGGGCTCAAGCGATCCTTCTGCCTCAGCCTCTGGAGTAGCTGGGACTAGAGGCGCCAGCCACCAAGCCCAGCTCTAGAATGACAACTCTTAAAAAGACATCTAAGGGGACTGAGGGAGGAGACAGGGCAGGTTTTAGGTTGTGCTGATAGCCACGTGTTGCTATTAATGTTTATATTTCAATTAAGTAGTATAATTAAATTATTTAGTATTTAAATTAAGTAAAATAAAATACAATGTTAAAAATTCCTTTCCTCAGTCACACTAGCCACAGTTCCAGGGCTCAACAGCCGCACGTGGCTAGTGGCTACCACAGTGCACAGTGCAGACAAAGAAACACAGCCACCACTGCAGAGCAATCTATTAGAGACGCAGGGGGCTCCACAAGGCACTGAGACACAGATAAGGTATTTAAATGCCTAAGGAAAGAGCAGTTGAGAGAGAAACCTGGCTCAAAGGACAGGGAAGAACAGACAGGCGCGGATGCGGGCAGGTGTGAATGACGGAAGGGGAGAAGGCCGTGCCGCCGGTGCTCTGCTGACAGCAGAGGTGTGGCTGTGTGGTCCCGCGGATGGCGGAGCAGAAAGAGAAAGGAGGTCCAAAATGGCGCCGAGAACTGGAAGAATCTTTGCTTCTGAGGTTAGTGATCACGGGGGGGGTGTGTGTGTGTGTGTGTGTGTGTGTGTGTGTGTGTGTGTGTGTGTGTGTGTGTGTGTGTGTGAGAGAGAGAGAGAGAGAGAGAGAGAGAGAGATGGGTCGAGTGTGTGTTCTCGTGTCAATCCTCCAGCTGAGCTCTGAGGCTCGTGTGCAGGTGAGTACATCACGGGGTTTTGCCCAGTGGTTATGTTGCCAACACGGGAAGGTGCGGGATTCTGGGTTGCCTTAGCAAGGGTACCCGCGTGGAAATGAGCTATGCAAAAGTGCCGTTATCAACCATTTCCTACTTACAAAAACAGCGATTTTATATGGGTCCACCTGAGTACAGCTGACACGCTGGTTGAGAGCATGAGTCTGGGGAGATCTGGACTTAATTCCTGTCCCAACACCCACTCACTGAGTTACCTGGGCATCGGAGTCAACCTCCCTGGGCCTCGACTTCCTCACATGCTCAGCGGAAAAGGTAGCTGTTCTCACAGACGTTGGGAATAGATGTGACGTGGTGAGTCAGTGCCTCCCACTCTCCAGGGCGCTCCTGCCTCCCTTCGCAGCTCCGTGAAGACAGTCTGTCTGCCTTGTTCAGATAAAGACCCTCTCCCTCCTCCTGCGGTGGCTCCTCCCTCCCCCACCCACCTACAGGTCGCCAGCACCAACTAGGTTTCCTGCTTCCTCTCTCAGTCTGAACCTGCCTTTCCACTCCCTCAGACACGGTGAGCTTTAGGTCAACGGTCAGCACGTTCCGGCCAACCCAATGTCTGCTTCTGCAACTCCGGTGTCCCTGGCACACAGCCACACTTATTTACGTATCACCTATGCCTGCTGTCGTGCCACAATGGCAGAGTGAGCGTCTGTGACAGAGACCATGCGGCCTGCAAAGCCTGAGACATTTGCTATCTGCGCCTTTACAAAGCAAGCTTGCCGGCCGGGCACAGTGACTCGGGCCTGTAACCCTAGCACTAGGGAGGCCGAGGGAGGAGGATCGCTTGAGGCCAGGAATTCAAGACCAGCCTGAGCAAGAGCAATATCTAGTCTCAACAAAAAATAGAAAAATTAGTCATGCGTGGTGACGCACACCTGTAATCCTGGCTACTCAGGAGGCTGAGGCAGGAGGATCGCTTGTGCCCAGGAGTTCAAGGTTGCTGTGAGCTATGATGACACCACTGCATTCTAGCCCAGGTGTCAGAGCCAGACCCCGTCTCAAAAAATTTTTTTAATTTAAAAAAACAAAAATAATAAGTTTGCCAAGCCCTGGTCTAGGTAATACCTCCCTCACCTCAGCATCTCCCAACTACTTCCTGCACGCAATACTCCTTATTCCAGCAGGCTCCCGTTAGGTTACTGACACCATGGCATCATAAATCATCCCAAATGCCACGTCAGTCGAACCACTGTGGCTGCAAAACATCAGCAGCGCCCCTTTGTCTGGAACAGTGGCCTTCCTCATCCCACCTTGGCAAGTCTGACACATCCCCAACCCTCCTACACACTGCTTAGTTCACATTTTTAATTTTATTTGCTTAAGTAAATAAACTTTCATTGTCACACCAAGAAGTATTAAATAGAAAAATCAATAAAACTTGCTGTAAGTTGCAGGCAAACTCGACAAATAGACATTAACGAAAACCAAACTGTACCGTTACGTTCTAGGGTGGCAGCGAGCTGCTAAAATCTAAGGTCTGCTCTGTCTTTGTTAAAAAGAGAACCGGAAAACATGAGAGATGCCGAAGACATCTTAGCACTAAGCTGAGCCTGTCCTCAGAGACTTCACCCAAGGACTGAAGGGAAAGTGAAAAGAAGCTGCTTGTCCAAGAGGTGGTCTGACCGTGCGCAGGGCCGAGTTCCTGCGCCCCCTCCGGTCAGCACCAACTACTCCAAATCCACCGCCTGCAAGCCCTGCCCCCTCGGGAAACCTTCCCCGACACCCACCCACGGACGTCGCTTCCTCCACGCACTCAACATACGGAAGCGAAGCTCAGTGTTTGATTTCCAGCTTAAGAGAGTCACGTGGCGGAGACCCCGGCGCGGCAGTGCCGGGCAAGGACCTTGAACGGAGCGGAACCGTCCTCCACAAGGAGGTTCAGGAGAGTGCAGGAAAAAGATCTCTCGAGCCACAGAAGAAAAACTCCAGAAGTCTCAGAAAATTCCCCCGATCAGCCTGACAAGTTATTCCCCAAAAGGACAGGCTTGCACAGAAAGACCGTCCACCCACACGTTTTCTTCGTTCCCCGAGGAGCGTGCGCCCGCACCCCCAAGCGCAGGTGCGGGGGCCTCAGAGCAGATCCACACGGCTGCGTTCTCCAAGGGCAAAAGCACTGCCCCGCGCAAAGACGCATCTTGCCCCCAGCCCGGGGCAGCAACAGAGCCCTTCGTCCAAAGGAAGGGTATGTGGATCCCCAGGAGATACAACAAATACAGGTAAATACTGACCAGCCTGGAAACGTGCTTGAAAGTTAACTTGCCCAGAGACACCCTCACCCCCCACGGACCCTCCCCCAAGGCACCCCGAGGATCCGTGAGTCCCTCAAGTTCTCCCTGACCAAACCGCTCCCCATCTGCCCATGTGACAGGGGAAAGCACCACTGGCCCACCAGGGGGCAACATACCAGAGCCTTGGTTGGAGCCTAAGAGCGTGGAGGAGGGCGTCTCTCTGGAGCCAGAAAGGTCGAGGGTCTAGAAACACAGAAAGGACAGCGATGGACTCAGGATACTGGGCCAGCGCAGCCCCTCAGGGAAACCGGGAGCCATGTTGTGCTCACTGCTGCCCCCAAGGCTCCCAGGCTCTGCTGTCTCCCAGACGGAACAGCCTAGAACCGGGGTGGCCCCTTACCCGACCGTAGAACATTCATTTTCCAAACTCCACTCACTAACCTACCCAACCCCCAGATTTCTGCCATCTCCAGGAAGGAAGTATATTACCTCAAAATTATATCAACTCGACCTTATTTCATGGCAGCCTCTGACTAGGCAATACTCTCAGTGAAATTTAAGCTTTTTAACTGGTAGTCTAATGATTTATTTTTTCCTAATACATACTGCAATAAATATACAATGACTAAAAATATGAGAGACTATGAATGTGTCCCCTAAAATAATCTTTAAACAAAGGGGGTGCAAAGCTTCATGGTCCAATATGGCTGCCACTGGCCACATGTGGCTACTTAAATCTAAAGTAATTAAAATTAAAGTTAAAAATCAGGTCCTCGGTCACACTAATCAAGTTTCAAGTGCTCAAAAGTCACATGTGGCAAGTGGCTACCACATTGGACAGGGGAGATAAAGAACATTTCCATCATCGCAGAAAGTTCTAGTAGGCAACACCATTCTAAACTTGGAGGAACTGCGGCGCAGATGCCACGTCCCCCACGTGCCAACTCAGGCTCCATGTTCCCACACGTCCACTGGAGATCCTGGTACACGGGTGGGAAAGAGCTCTAGTGAGACACTGGCATCCCCCACAGACAAACCTCCTACAACATGGAACCCTCGGGTGGCAGTCATGGGGAAGGGTCCTATGTCTCTGCTTGGCACAAAGGGTTGCTGTCTCCCGCCAAAGGTGTGGGGGATCCTCACCGAGCCACTGTCCTTGCTTTTCTCAGCTGACGTCTCCTTCTCTTTCGAGGCGCTGGCTGTTTCTGAAGGCGCGGACTGGGTGCTAGAGGAGCTGCCCTGGGAAGACTTGTTCACTGTTTCCGTGTTCACCTCGGTATCTGCTTCCTGCTGAGGGGCGGTCGCTGGGGACGAAGGGGAAGAAGCCACGTGTAAGCCCAGGGTGGAGGTTTCAGGACCTGCGTGGAGACCGGCCCTGCACCCCGAGGCGCCCACAGCTCAGCAGCAACTCTGACCCAGCCAGGATCCATCAGGGAGTCAGCGGTGGCTCAGCCCCACCCAGCGCACGAGCGCAAACCCAAAGTGGCCAGATCCCCAGAGTGTGCCAGAAGCTGGAATTCCAAATTTTATGTGAAGATGTTGATTCTTCTAATGGTTAGCAATTCAAGTTTTATTAGATCATTCTGGAGACGAGAGTACGTCCTCCAAACAAATGAAGTCCATCAACAAGAGCCAACCTGGAATGGCCAATTTAAAATTACTCTATTTCATAATTTCTAGATGTAAACCTATTCTAGCCTCCAGGGACTTGCGTCCCCTGAGGCAGGACGGGGAAATCCAATGTGCTGTCAGAGCCACGGAGCACCTGGAGACGGCAGAAACTTGGACAAACAGAAAAACAGGATGTTTGTGAAGAATTTCAGAACAAAGAACGTAATCATGCCCCAAAGGAAGGAAAGCTGAGGGACATTCTGGCTATCTTGCAAGAACAGCAAAAGGCTGATCCGACACATTCCAGAACTCAGGCAAAACACAAGGGGAATGTAACTCCACAATAAGAGATTCAAAGTCTCTATAAAGAAGACATCTCCCTGAAGAAAGTTAAAGAACACGGCAACGTATGCTCCAATATCACCTTCTTAAAAAATAACAAGATAACAGAAGATTTGTCTAGAGCAGGAGTGGGCAAGCTGGTGCCCCGTTTTTGTAAATAAAGTTTTATTGGCACACAGCCATGTCCACCCATTTACATATTATCTAGGGCTGCTTTTGCACTACAATAGCAGAGCTGAGTAGTTGCCAGAGATCACATGGTCCACAAAGCCTAAAATATTTATTCTAGGCCTTCACAGAAAAAGTTTGCCAACTCCTGGTCCAAAGCTTCTCATACTTGAGTTGTTCACACATCACCTTCGAAAGTTTTGCCAATCCACAGACATACTAGCTTGTGGTATTATCTAACACTTTAAAATTCTTTCAAATGGAGACTTCATTCTAATCATATAAAGTATCATTTGCCACAAATAAAAGCTGACTATAAAAATTAACTTTTAAAGTATTATTGGTAAATACTAACTAGACAGTGCTTCCTGCTGGGGCCTGCCCACTCTGTGTTATAAAGGGAGATTATAAATATTCCAGCAATGTCAGTGACGTTTTTTCCCTAACGTAAAGATTGGTAATCCGTGCTATTCAAAGCCATGAGTCTATCGTTGTCAAAAAAGCAGAGTTTCTCACCTTGAATAACTACTGACATTTCAGGCCAGATCATTCTTTCTTTTTTTGGTGGGGGAGGGGATGAAGGGGGGCAGGGGAGATTTTCCTGTGTGTTGCAGGATATTTTAAGAGCATCCATGGCCTGAGAGGAGATCAAAGGTTGTGCAAAGAAGATCAGAGGCTCAAAACAGCCATGCCTTATGTCTCCGCTGTGTGTCTGCACCCTGCTCGCTTGTGCACAGGAGACACAGCTGTTTGCAATAAGAGTGGCCAGGGGCCAGGCAAGCCGCCCTTGCTGCATCAGCCCTGAGGACAGCCCTCGGGGTGTTACCTGACTGGGTGCAGGACTTCATGTGCTCAGGCCAGTGGGCCTGCTGGCAGGGGTAGTCGCAGTAGCTGGTGTTCCAGCAGCAGTAGAAGATGGCCTCCTTCTTGCAGTTGGCGCACCACTGCTTCTTCTTGGTCTCGTCCACCGCCTGCTGCTTCTCCAGCTCCAGCTGCTTCTTCACCTCGGCGATAAGCCGGTCCCGCTCCTGCTCCAGGCTCTGCCGCATCTCCGCCATGGTCAGCTCTGCGGGGGAGGGACACTGCTGCCTCACCTGACCGCAGCCCGGGCTGCAGGGCAATTCGTGCGCCCAGACGCAGGCGGACGTGCGTGTGAGCTCCCGCCTAGAGAAGCCCCGGCTGCGTGACCCTGGGCAAGTGCCCCAGCCCACGTCCTCATCTGTAAACAGGGCACCGTCACAGCGCCCAGACGGCGCTGCTGGTGACGATGTACGTGAGGTGCCCGGCACAGAGATACCCAGGGCTTCACAGGGATTCTAAATCCAAGATGACGTTCTGGAAAGTCCTCAGATAAACTCTTGAAACAACGGCCACCAAAACTCACTTTCAATTTTATCACTGAGAAAATGTATTTTAAAAAGTACGTGAAAAAGTATAAACATTTTTTTCCTATCAATCAAACACTTACATAGCATCTACTACGTGCCAGTGCTGTTCTATATACTTTATAAATACTAAGTCACGTAATCCTTGTAATAGCCCTTTGGGGTAAGTACTACTATTCTACCCTTTCCACAGATAAGGAAACTGAGGCACGAGGCTAGTTAAGTGGAGAGCTGGGCCTAGGACTCAGAAGCACTTTCTGTGGCTTTGGCTCAAACTACCGGACAGGGCATCGTGGCTGACGATCATGGTAACAGGACAACTACGGAACTTCTCAGTCTACCCAGATTTCTCTAATGTTATTTCAGACAGTAAGTCCATTTGCGATTCATCTGGGAGTGACCTGCATATTGAAATAAAAGAAAAATAAGTGGTGTCTTAATTCCCTCAAATATTCTTCCGAATATATTTTAAAAAAGAGAAAACCAGTGAAGAAAATGAACCCCTTGAAAAGAAGACAGGAAAGTACCTGTGGCCAAACAGAATCTTTCAGTCAATCCAATGACCTGAACCAGGAGCCTACAAACCATGGCCAAGTTCTGGCCAGCCCACATGTAATCTTTTCAAATGCACACACAGCCAACATTTAAAAACAGAAAGATCTTACAAAAAATAAGATTCTCTGCCTTTATTAGAAAAACAAGAAGCAGCAACATCACCCACGGCATGGCAGCAAGACATGGGACAAAATGCTCCTCTCCGGGTGGCCCCTGAAGGATTCCAGCCTCTCCGGCACATTCACGAAGAGTTGTATTTGCAGAACTATTCAAGGGGATTCGCCAACTTCTCTGGGGTCCCTCTTAAATCTTTAAATTCACACTGTTCCCTAGTGAAGGGACTACCAGGTTGGCTTCCTCAAGATTTTCTCTTGAGTGCCAGCTTAACCCTGCCACGCCCTCCAACGTCATTGGCTTTGCCTGGGATCCCACAGTTCTCCAACATCACCTTCAAGGACCCCACGAAATCCCGCCCCTTGTCATCTCGCTGGGGACCGTTTGCGTCTGGCCTACACTGTACTATACTGTGATTTAAACAGAGCACAGGGGCGTGGGTGGGGACGCCTGGGCACGCCTCCCTAACCAAGAGTTCCACTGGCTTCCAGCATCCTGCCTGATACTACATGAGGGTCTGAAGCAACTGCTTCTGCCTTTCGGCAAAAAGCTTTTAATAATATCTACACAGACCAGTAGGCCGCAACATCAGTCTAATCCAGGGACCTACAAAGTATCTTTGTCCCCAGTTTGCAGCACAGAGGAAGCATCCAGACATTTGTTAAAGTGCCCGACATACAACGATTAACAGGGAATGCCTGCAGCCAGAGGGCCCAGGCTGGAATTGTGGCTGTGTGACTCTGAATAACTTACTTAACATGTCTGTGCCTACATTTCTTCACTTGAAAACTGGGGATATAACACACCCCTTCATCATAAGGTGTGTGTAAGAATTAGTTAACGTATGAAAAAGTACGTAAAACCACTCTGGCACAAAGTTAGAGCTCAGTGAGTAGGCGCTACTCCTGGGATGCTCGCTATCAAATTCCTGTTGCCGGCAGCCGGAAGGCAGGAGAAGAGGTCTCCACCAACACCCGCGTTGTAGCTGGTGTCTCAAGCATTCTGTGCTCTGCCCACAGACCGTACGGCCACCAGCCTAGTTCTAGCTCCGTTCACATCTGGGATGGAGGCCAGAGGGGCAAAGTTCACGCCCCAAACCTTCCTCATTCCAGACCAAGTGGCCAGACCTTACCCAAGTTGTGTTTCATCTCGGAGAGCTCCTGCTGGTGCAGCCACTGAAGCTTCTCTATCTCAATCCTCAGCCTGCGAATCTGCAACGGGGAGAGGAAGAGTCTTAAAAAGCTGCCCTCGTGCCATTGCCGCTGGCTGGCTGTCGGGGTCAGAGTGTGACGTCGTTAACTGAGGACATAAGTGGTCTGACTCTGTGCTGTCCTCCCCCCAGCCACAGGCCAGAGAGGTGGCACCAGGAGTTAACTCAAACTCACGAGAAAAACTGGCTCAGAAAACTAAGTACAAGCAGCTTTCCCAAGAAATACTGGCACCAGGAAAAACCACTGATGACAAGGACCAGACTTTCATATAAACAACATGTAAAACGTTGGACTAGGATTTTGGTCTAAAAAAATGAAACTAGGCTGGGCACGGTGGCTCACGCCTGTAATCCTAACACTCTGGGAGACCGGGACGGGCGGATCGTTTGAGCTCAGGAGTTCCAAACCAGCCTGAGCAAGAGCGAGACCCCGTCTCTACTAAAATTAGAAAGAAATTAATTGGACAACT
>CAUYSK010008498.1:0-27401 GCA_963575035.1 Avahi laniger
TGACCCTGCCAGGGGGAGGGGTGCTGGTCTCGAATCACCTACAGGGTCCCCAAGCTGGATCAATTTCACTTCACCTTGGGATTTGCCCTGCTGTCCTGGAGTCATCAGGCAAGCAGCACCTGGGAGGGCTGGTGGGTAGGGAGCTCGCAGTCTGAGTACCCCTCAGTCTGCTGTAGGGCCCCAAAAGGAAAGGTCCCATTCCTTGGAGATGCCTCTGTATCATGGCTAAATTGTCTCTCTGGGCACCCACGGGTATGGAAGGGGAAAGAGAGAATGGAGCCATATGCTGTCTGCCGATAGGCTCGGGTTTGCATGTGGTGAGGTGCCCCAAGGGAGCTGGGATCTTGATGCCCTGTCCACAAGAGGCCACCGCTCACTGGTGGCAGCCGTCTCTCGGCTGGTGTTGGCAGGTCTCTCCAACCACTCAGGAGCCCACCAACAGTCTGAGATGCAAGGGAGGGAAAGTTATCTGCTCCATATACCCTTGTCACTGGTCTCCAAGCCTCTCAGGGACCTTTCTCCTTCCAGTTCTCCTCCACAACGTCTTCCCGTGGAGTCTCCTGTAATTTCAGGCACCCTTCCTTCTGACCTACACCCAATTCATGTTTTTCTGCTAGTTTATTTTTTTCACTTTCTTCTAAAATCTGTCTTTTTTGCAGAGACACTCTGACTGGCGGCTTTTCTCATCCACCATCTTGGCTTCTCCTTTAAGTCTCTTTACCCACCCTCATTTATAATTGTTTTAATTATTTCTTCTACATTCATTGAAAATCATGTAAGACTTACACTTTTTGCTTCAACTGTCAAACACAATTTAGAAAATTCAAGAGAAGGAAAGTCTATTGTATTTATTCATGTTTTTGCTCTTTTTGTTTTTATTTTCTACTTCCTTATATTCCAAGATTCCTTCTTTTATCATGTCCTTTCTGTTAGATAACTTCTTTTAGCTATCTTTTCGAGTAAGTCTGCTGATGACTAATTCTCTGAGTTTCCCTTCATCTGAGCATGTCTTGGTTACCTTTCATTCCTTAATATTTTTGCTGGATGTAGAAATCTGGTTGACAGTTCTTTTATTTCAGCACTTGAAAAATGGTTGCAGTATCCTTCTGGTCTCCTTGGTTTCTGATGAGAAATCTCCTGTCATTCAAGTTGTTTCCCCCTTTTCCCCTGCAGGTAATGTGTCTTGTCTCTGGCTGCTTTCAAATTTTTTTCTTTGTCTTTAGTTTTCTGGAGTTTGATTAAGATGTTTCTTAGTGTCAATTTCTTTGGATTTATTGCCTTTGGGGTTAGACTACATTCTTAAATTTATAGTTCATAGATTTTTCTTTTTTGCAGCTATTATTTCTGGGACTATTGTTTCATGTCCACCTGATTCCTCCTTTCCTTCTAGCTTCTGTTATAGTCCCACAGGTCCCTGAAGTTATGTTCAGTTTTTTAAAAATCTATATAATTTTCTCTCTGTTGTTCAGATTGGGTAATTTATATTGCTCTATCTTAAAGTTCACTAATTATTTCCTGTCTTTTCCATTATGCTGTGGAGCCTATTCATTGATTTTTTTAAAATTTTGGTTATTGTATTTTTCAGTTCTTTGTATCTTCTATTTGTGAGGTTTTCTGTTTTTTCATTTGTTTCAAGTGTCTGTAATTGCTTGTTGAAGTAGTTTTATGATGGCTGCTTTAACATCCTTGTCAGATTAATTCTAACCTTTGTCCCATGTGTTCTTGGCATTTATTGAGTGTCTTTTGACATTCAAGTTGAGATTTTCCTAATGATTGGTATGATGAGTGATTTTATTGTATCCTAGACATTTGGGGTACTGTTATTGAGACTCTAGGTCCTATTTAAATCTTGTATTTTAGCAGACCTCCTCTGACACTGCTGGTAGGGGAACGGGAGCATGCTACTTTACTGCCAGATGTGGATGGAAGTCCAGGCTACCCACACTGCCTCATCTGACACCCTGAGGAGGACTATACCTCATTACTGCCAGGTAGAGGTGGCATTTCAGGTTTCCTTTGAAGTCTCACTTATCCTGGGAGGGTGGCCTCATGACTGCTGAATGGTGGTGAAAGTTCTGGCTTCCTTTTGGACTTCCTCTGACACCAATGGGGAAGGGGAAATGGCTACTACCAGTTGGAGATGAAGTCTTCATTCCCCACTTTGTCTTTACTGATATCATCCCAGTGTGGAGAAGGGAGAGATAACACATTATAGTGGGGAACGGTAGAAATGAAGGCTTCCCAAGGCAGCTGTAAGTGGTTTGGGGGATGGGTTTTTTTCCATTTTGGCTGAGGTAAGGCACTTATTGCATAAGTGTTTCCTGTCTTGCTGGGTTGCTCCTTTCCTGGACCTTTGGCTGGAGAGAGCTGATTTTTTGTTGGGTCATTTTAAATCTGCTCCCATTGGTGTTTCTGGGTTATTGATTTCTTGAGTACCTAGTTTGGGATAGATGGGGCAAAAAGAAAATCCAGAGAACACACTGCTGTGTCATTTCTTGGATCCTATGATCCATAGCCTTCCTGCTTTCCTGCCTGTATCTTTTGGTGTATTTGTTTCATATATAATCTCCAGGGTTTTTAGTAGTAGTTAGTGATCAGAATAGGGAGAAGTAATCTCCTCCATCTTGTCTCTAGACCATTAAATTCTTTGCAACTAATCTGACCATTTCATTTTGCCATTCTGCTTTATAATGTAGTAATATTGATTTTCACGGCCTACAAATAACTTGTATAATGACATACAAAGGGCAAGTAATGGAGTTTATCCAAGGTATTTCTTTACTATAAAAAGTTTAAGCTTTGAAATCCTAAGAATGCAAGATAAATAGAAAGAAAACCTAAAGTATTTTCAACATGTCAATGTATGTATTTTTTTCTTTTAAAAAGAGAGAATATTACCAAATACTCATACATGAACATTCATGGAAGTATTTTTTTTTATTTCAGCATATTACGGGGGTACAGATGTTTAGTTTACGTATGTTGTCCTTGCCTCCCCTCTTCCCCCCAAGTCCGAGTTTCAAGCGTGTCCATCCCTTGGATGGTGTGCATTGCACTCTTTGTGTCATTCATGGAAGTATTAATTGTAAGATTCCCAAACTGGAAACAACGTATGTTTCATTAAACTGAGAATCAATAAACAAAATAAAAAATAATTCATACAATAAAATATTATTTGACAGTAATGAAAAGAATGAAGTAATGATATATGCTACAACATGGGTGAACCTCAAAAACATTATGCTAAGTGAAAGAAGCCAGTCATAAAAGATTACATATTGCATGATTCCATTTATATGAAATGTTCAAAATAGGCAAATCCACAGAGACAGAAAGTAGATTCCTGGTTGCCTAGGGTTGGTGTAGGGGTGGTGAGAAGGGTATAGAAAGCTTTTTTCTTGGGTATTCTAAAATTATAATGTTCCAAATCTAATAAAATTAGATTATTGTGATCTTGGAAGAACTCTAAATATACTAAAAACCACTGAATCAACTTTAAATGAGTTAATTTTATGGCATGTAAATTACATATCAATATAGCTATTTACAAACTAGATGATCACAGTGGGATATTCAATGTAAGGAAGCATGTAGGAGTCTTCTTGGCCCTTTGTTTTCAGTCGAGGCAGTTATTTGTGCCTAACTAACCAGAAATTGAATGACTTGGCTGAAAGAACAGCATGAGATGGTTCTGCATACACACTGACCATGAAAAACAAAGCTGGCTTACACACATTTGCTCAACACGGTAACAAAAAGCAGGGGAATCTAGTGAAACTTCGGCAATAAGCCTTAAATATATTTACTATCTTAGTGACAACAACAGCTGTCAAAAGTACTCAAATCTTCGCTAGTTCTCTCTTCCTTTCAAATAACACATTCCATACTACAACCTTCTGGTTAGTAAAGTGTATTTGGGCTGGGTTTGCCTTTCCTCTAGTTCTAAGCACCATGTGGACAGGGCTTGCGCTGGTCTAGTCTGTTGTCACATGGGCAGGATCTGGTAGAGTGTAGTGATCAAGCTCTTTTTTTTTTTGTTTTGCAGGACTCCAGGTTGTAAGCAGGCATGCTGAGGGCATGGGGAAAGCCTTGTAGTTGGGGCTGAGGACACCCAGGTTCAGGAGGGCTGGGTACAGGCAGTAAGCTATGATGGATAGATGTCAGAGAAAATCAGGGTGTTTACTAGGAAATGATGCCACCCTATCAGATCACAGAAGAGCAGTGTTTTACAGCAAGAGGAAGAGAAGAGCAGTTGTGTGGCTAGTCTGTCTTGGGTGCTGCTTGGTGTCATTTCACATTGGTGGCTGCTAACCTGCAGTAGTTCTCAGTGCTGCCTGAAAGCCTACTACATCTCCTTTTCCAGTCCATCTTCTACTCCACTGGGTGACTATTTCGTGGCTTTTCCTCACCCATCAGATTCACAACACCTTCTCTTCCTCACTTGCACCCTCAGTGGCCCTGCATCCTAGGTTGCTGAGACAGAGAAGCACTCATAGGGTAAGGTCACTTTCATCTGCCTCTCTGCATTCCTTCCTGCTACTGGGAATGACTTTCTCTGTAATCCTTGCAAAGACATACACCTCTGTTGTGCACTAGACCCCATCTCCCTGTAATCCACTCAAGGACATGGCTCCAGCAATTCTCCCCTTTCTTACCTGCAGCATTATCTTCCCTTTTGACTGGATCATTCTATCAGCACGCATACACACACCAAATTATATCTGATATTAAACAGGAAAAAACCAAAGAAAACTAGCAAAAAAGTTGTCTTCACATGCTGACTCTAATCTCTCTCCTTCCTGTTTTCTTTTGCCCCTACCCCAGTGAGGCTTTTATCCCTATTGTTCTACTCAAAACATTTTGTCGATGTTGTAGATAAATCCATGTTTCTGATGCCCATGCTTCATTCTCAGTTCTTCTCTTACTGGACTTATGAGTACATTTGACATGGCTCACTTCTACCTCCTTTTTGAAACACTTGTTTCTCTTGGCTTCCAGGATACCACCACTCTGTTGATGCACCTTTTCTTCACCAGCTCCTTTGCCAGTTCCTTTCTATCTCTGTGGCTGTTATATTTTGGAGTGTGCTGGGCTCTGATCTTGGACAAATTCTCTTCTCTACACTCACTTCTCAGAAGCTCTCATCCAGACTCATCCAAGCTTTAAAACCATCCGTATATCAATGAATTACACATTTATATCTTTAGTTTGCAACTCTAATATATGTATATTCAACTGCCTACTTGATATTTCTATTTTTGAGGTCTATTATGATTTTCATGATGATGTTTACCATCACCTCCCACTCTCTAAACTGCTACTTCTGAGGTATTCTTCAGCTGAATAATTAGCAATTCCATTCTTTCAGTTGGAAGAATGGACAAAAATCTTATTCTTCCTTAACAAATATTTTGTTTTCATTCCTCAGAACCAATCCCTATCCAATCCATATCTAAGACATCTGCAAATGCTGTCAGCTCTACAGTGAAAATGTGTAGAATCTGACCATTCCCACAACCTCCACAGCAGCCATTACTATCTTGGTCTGAGTCATCCACATCTCTTGCTTGGATTATCACAATACGCTCCTAATTGGTCTACGTGTATTTCTTTTTAACAATCTAATCTAATCTAGCATCTTTCCATTTCAACTTCAAGGACTCCATTTAGCATTTATTGCAGGTCAGGTCTAGTGGTAATGAATTCCCTGAGCTTTTGTTTATCTGAGAATCTCTTAATTTCTCCCCCATTTTTGAAGGACAATTTTGCGAGAAATCTTGGCTGGCAAATATTTTCTTTCAGCATTTTGAATATATCATCCCATGCCTTCCAAGGTATCTAATGAGAAATTTTCTAATAATCATATTGAGGATCCCTTGTATTTGACAAATTGCTTCCCTTTTGATGCTGTAATGTGTCTCAGTGTGGGTCTCCTTTAGTTCATCCTTCTTGTACTTCACTGAACTTCTTGAATTTGTAGATGCGTGTCTTTCATCAAATTTGGAAAAATTTGAGCCATTGTTTCTTCAAGAAGTTTTCTTTCACTTCTCCTTCTGAAATTCCCATAATGTGTATTTTGGTCCAATTTACGGTATCACCAGGTCCTTTATACTCCCTTCGCTTTTCCTCAATCTTTTTTTTTTCTGGTCACCAAACTCAGAAATTTTAATTGTCCTATTTTCAAGCTCTGCTGGCTCTTTCTTTTGGCTGCTCAAATCTGTCTTTGAGCTCCTCTAGTGAAGTTTTTCATGTCATTTCATGTTATTGTACTTTTCAGCTCCAGAATTTCTTTCTGGTTCTTTTTTATATTTCCTGTTTGTATTGATAGTCTCATTTTGTTCATAAATTGTTTTCCTGTCTTTGTCTATGTTTTCTTTTAGTTTTCTGAGTGTCTTTAAAGACAGTTGTTTTATATAGTCTTTGTCTAGTAAGTCTGCCATCTGAGCTTCCTTAGGGATATTTCTGTTAATTTATTTGTTCTTTTTAATGGGATATACTTTCTTGTTTTTTTGTAAGCCTTGTGACTTTTTTTGTGTGTTGAACTGTACATTTGAATCTTATAATTTGGTAGCTCTGGAAATCAAATTCTCTCCCTTCTCCAGGGTTTGTTGTTTTTTTCCTTTTTGATTTATAGGGTATCTCTTTGCCAAGGATTAGTAAGAAGTAAAAGCTTAAGGTCTTTAAGTATTTTCTGAGTCTATTTTTTCCCTGGGCACATGAGATGACTTTCTAAATTCCCTTATATATATATAGTCTTTAAAAATTATAAAGGGGAAAAAGCATTTAAAAAGAAGGAAAAAAACCCAAGTGCTATCCCTTTAAATACCCTGGAAGCCACTTTAGCCAGTCAGGGTTGCAACAATGGCCCACTTTTATATGCATCTCTGTAAACAGAAGCAGCAATCAGTAATCAGAACACAGAATCCCAATATTTGGAGAACAAGGTCCTTATTTCCCACCTTATCTACTGTGAGCTGCTCCAGGAAATTTGGGCTGTTGTCCCCACGTTGCCTGTCACGGGGCTGGGAGATGAGGGATGGGTAGCCACTATAGCACTAATGGCTTAAATAAATAAAAATTAATTACAATTTACCAGCCAAGCCATCAGCCAAGCCTTCTTTTGGAAGCTGCAAATTGACTTCAGAGTTTCAAAAATTGTAACTTCAGACAGTTTATGCTACAACAATTGTTGTCCAGATGGAGAGATGAATTCCTGGCACTTCCTACTCTGCCATCTTCCCTCTGGTCTACCTGTATTTTTAACTTCAAATTTTAACACAACAGCCAAAGTAATTCTTTGAATTGTAAATTAGATCATTACTTCTCAAAACCTTTCTCTTTGGTTTCTCATTTCACTTAAAGTTAAAGGCTAAGTTTTAACCAAGGGCTGCAGGCCCTATATAATTTGGTGCCCTGCCATTCTAGCCACACTGGTCTTATTATTTCTCAAATATCTCCCACAAATTCTTGACTTAGGACCTTTATACTTACTCCCTCTGCCAGGAACACTCTTCTCTCAAATAGCTGAATGTCATTTCCCCCTAACTACTTTTTGATCTCTTCTCACATGCCCCCTTCTCAATGAGGTCTTCCCTGACCTGCACCACTGCCACTCCTACTTTATTTCATTTTTCCCCATAGCACTTAGTATGATCTAACATACTGCAGATTTGTTAGTTTATAGTTTGTCTCTGCTGGATAATCCTTGCCCAAGAAGGCAAGGATTTTTCCTGTTGTGTTTGTTGCTATGTGTGCCTGATACATAGTGAGTATGCATTAAATGTCTGTTGAGTGAATGAAAAAAATGATTGAATAAGGAAGGTTGTATGAAAAACCCCAAATCTAAAGTGAGATGCCAATTTCAGAGCCTAGGAGATCTGTAATATGGGGAATGGTTTCTAAGGTAAAGGGTATCCAGGTTCAACATCCAGTAGTTTATCTTCATCAGAAGGGACTATATGCTGAATTCCATGTGGGTTGGATGAAAAAGGACAAAGGGCATATTCCATACGAACTACACAAAATGATTATGCTTCTTGATATAGTCTGATCTATGCCCTGGATTTCTTGGACCTGCCTGGAAAGGTACATTCTAGCAATTATAATGAGGTAGGTTTCTTCAGGCATATACATCTCTATAATGTCTCTACGTTAAACACAGGAAGAGGATCATTCCTTTAATAGATGTTTATTGGGTGTCTGCTATGTACAAGGCACTGAGCTGTTTCTAGAAATTCAGAGGTGATAAATAACTTACACTTCTGGTGCTGGAGGAGTTTATTGACTAAGAAGCCACCAATTATCATTCAGTATGAAAGGTACTAGAGAGTATATTTATATAATTAGGTAAGAGAGCACAGTGGAGGGAACCTACTTCATTCAGCAGGGAATGTTGATATAGTAAGAAGGCAAGAATGGTTCTGAGATGAACTGAGTATTGAGGGAAAGGATGGAAAGGTGGGTAGTGATGGAAGGCTATGAGGAGGCATTCCAAGAAAAGGAAATTATATATATATATATATATATATATATATATATATATACACATAAAACTGCAGAGCTACATTTAAGAGATGGCAAGTAATTCAAACTACAGAGTAAGATACATGAGTTGCGATAAAATTGGAAAAGTAAGCTGAAGTCAGATCACAATTTGTGTGGCAAGCTAGGATGTAGGGTCATTTTATGGCAAAACACATTTATGGCAAAACCAGTAATTTCTATTTATTGAAATTTATTATGACATATAGGCACTTGCCAAACACATAGTATATATTACTTTATTTAACCCTCACAACAAACCTATAAGGTAGTTATTTTTCCACATTTAATGGCCAGGGAAGTAGACACAGAAGAATTAAGGAAATGGCCTGGGATAACACAGCTAAGTGGGAGAGGCAGGATTTGAACTGAGGTCTGACCAACTTCAAAGAATGTATACTTAACCACTGTCCACTGGCTCCTTGTCATTTGACAACTCTGTCAGCAGTGACCAGAACAGAATTTAACAGATTTCAGACATGATGAACAGGTAGTCTCAGAGGTCATGGCTGTTGAAGGCATGAGCAGGGAAGAAGCCTAATATGAACACTGTCATAGAGACCTCTAGCCTTTCTTAGACTCATTAATCAAAGTGTGGGCCAGGGTTGGCAGCATTGGCAGCATCAGCTTATTGTAAATGCAGACGCTCACACCTTACCCCAGACCTAATGAGTCAGACACTGCAGTTTAACAAGAACCCCAGGAAATTCATGTACACCTTCAAGCTTGAGAAGCAGTGGTTTAGATACGCAATGGCATCTGCCAGACACAAGTAATGCCAGGGAGACAGTATGGTGGCATGACTGGGTAACAGGTGCATCTGCTCTCCATTTCCAACTGGGGTTGTGGGAATGGAGTGTATATTGTGGGAGATGCTTAGAAAAGGAGAGTTCCTTTTCTGTTGTCTTATATGCACAGATTTTACTTTTCCTAAAAGTGCCCCAAAAGAATCACTTTAGTTGAAATTCCTTCAGTGTCAAAAATAGAACCAATCAATGTGAATTGTTTATCAGACATGGATTATAGAATTCAAGATAAAATCAAGAGAACTGTTTCATTAATCCTTCGCTATTTAAGGGAATATCATATCTAACCCCAAACCTTTTAAATTTGTACTTCAATTTGGAGCTGCTAATGATGCCATGCATGCCTACTGCTACCCTGTGAACACAAATTTCCTTATTGATTCAATAGCCCATGTCTTTGTGTAGATGGTGATAATTATACACAGCATGTATCAAAGTTAAACATTATTGTTTCAGTTATCTATACCTCTCTCTCTCTCCCCCTCCTTCTCTTCCTCTCTCTCCATTTCTTTCTCTTTTACTTTTTTTTTTTTTTTTTCCTGAAACAGAGTCTCATTTTGTTGCCCTGGCTAGAGTGAGTGCCGTGGCGTCAGCCTAGCTCACAGCAACCTCAGACTCCTGGGCTCAAGCAATCCTACTGCCTCAGCCTCCCAAGTAGCTGGGACTACAGACATGTGCCATCATGCCCGGCTAATTTTTTCTATATATTTTTAGCTGTCCAATTAATTTCTTTCTATTTTTTTTTTTGGTAGAGACGGGGTCTCGCTCTTGCTCAGGCTGGTTTCGAACTCCTGAGCTCAAACAATCCGCCCACCTCGGCCTCGCAGAGTGCTAGGATTACAGGCGTGAGCCACCGCGCCCGGCCTGTCTTTTACTTTTTAATAGGTGGTTTGTGACAAAGTCTGTCTATACGAGGCAAAGTGTACAGTTTCATGATCTTTTTCCTTTTGTTATCTGTTTGGAGACAATATTCTGGAGCACATGCTTAAACCTGGTCCTTCTTCCCCAGAGGAACCCTTAACTTGTTGTTTTTGTTGTTCGGAACTGAGGTAGGAATCCTGGTAGGAAACCCAATTAGATGACGTATCTTCAAATCAGATTAGAACACAGATAGTCCCTAGAAGGATCAGGTGCCACCTGGCGACTCTGTGTGTGACAAAGTCCTGAAACATGTTCAGATCCCAGCACAAGTAAGCAAAGCAGCAGGAGAGTGCTGGGTATGGAGAAGCAGAAAATTACTTTACTTCATCATGTGACACCTGTCTTATTTGTCCTGTGTTATGCTGAGTAGCCAAATTGTTTACATGCACAGCCATTTTCATTAGAATTACACTGAGGAGGTAATAGGCAGGAGATCCTAAATAAAACAAAAGGCTTAGGTTCTTTTCTTTTTCTCATGACTACCGGGAGCAAATACTTACTTAGAGTAACTTATCAGAAAGGTAAAATGTCAAATAATTTCATTTTTAGCAGCAGGATAACACTTTTTTCCCTTTAACATAAATAAATGAGGATTTAAGGTTGTCTGGAAGAAAAATGCTTGTGAATTTTTCAAGTATTTTTTCCCAGAGAATGACACTTAGGCAAGCAAGATAATGAAAGGGAAACTCTCATGAGGAAGATTTCAGAACTGCAGAGCACAGTAGGAACTGGTTTGTTTCTGGTTGCGGTCCCCTTAACATGAGTTCTGTCTGGTAATTAGCATCACCTTGGATTAAACTAATTGGCTGTACTCAATCCCTGGGTAGACACACTGAGAATAAATCCAAAGACATTAGTTTCTTTGCACAAAGTGAGGTTACATATCCAGTGACATTTATTTCAACTATTTAAACAACTTAAACATCTTTTCCTTTTCTTTATAAGGGAAGTTTCAAGTTTTGGTAAGTACAAAGCTTTTTGAAATCTTTCTTTTGAAAATAATCTGTTTCGCTAGTTGTATTTTGTTCTCCATTTTATATCTAAGTCATATATTTGTATTCTATCTTTAACTATTAGAAAAAGAATAAATGTTGCTAATAATTATTGTCTTTTACCCAAATATGCTAGCAACCTTCACAATATGCTGATATTGAAGCAAGAGGGAACTTCAGTATCAGGAAATCAAGCAATTCCAGTTTATTCAAATGATTAAAGTCTATTTTGTTTCTGATTATAAAAGCACTATATATTTATTATATATACTTATATATACTTATTATAGAAATCTGTGCAATACATCAAAGAAGAAGGAAGCTGCTTGTAATTCAACAATGCTGTGACTACCACAGTGATTAATTAGTGTCTTTCTTTTCTGAATCCCCTTTCCCCCAGTTCTACCCCATAGTTATAGAAATCTGAAATGAACTAATTCTTTTAACATTGAGTCTTTGAATTGCCATAAGAATGAACATTCTATATTTATCAATTTTCTATTTTTTCTATTTCATTATTTATGAATTGCCCAAATTCCTACTATGTGGTAGAAAATTAAATTTAAAATATAATTAGTGAAATGACATATGTATCTTGTAAATCTGTCATGTTTTGTCAAGTAAGTGGGGGAGTGAAGGCACAATTCTCTTGGTAGAGGTAACTATTTAGCTGTAAGCAGCACGGCCTTAAATGTGCTGTTGATTGAGTTGAGTGATGGCACAGAGGAGCCTAACCATGGTTGAGCCTAAGGAACAAAAGGGTGTTAAAAAAATCTGCTTAATCTTAAAAAGCAATGAAAGTATTTATGATAGCTCCATGGTCTAACTTTAGGCAATGAAGAGGCTCTGCTGAGAAGAGGGGAAGATATTGGTGACAAGCTGTCAAGTCATTAAAAGCAGAGTTTAATGTAAGTTGGGCTGAGGCAAAGCAGTTTTGTAAGCCAGCTTCCTTGCTACCTCTAGGGAAGTCAGTGGTGAGGAAAGTGGAAGGCCTTAAGATTCTACAGTTTCCTCTGGTTACCTCTGTCCACCTCCACTTCTCCTTCAGCCTAAACTTCTGGGAGAAGAATTAAACCATTTTAGGCTGCTTAGTTTGTTTGTTCCCTAGGTAATCCCTAAGTATATATTATTGCCTTATCCCAACTTTAGAGGGCATAGAATAAACCTTATTATTAAAAATGTATGTAAAAAAACATAGTGTAATTTCCATCCAAATCCCAATTAGTTTTTAAAACTGATTAAGAAAGGGGCACAATTAACACAGGATAACTTAGTTATGGAGGGCTGTTAGCTCTGTTTCACAAAAAGGGACACTATACTGTCAAGAGTTAATGATCACGTTGCTAATATTGCTCATGTGCACTGGCTAGATGCACACCATCTCCGCTTTCTTCCTGGAGGGCGTCTCCACTGCTCTTTGTCTCAGGCATCTTAGCTATACAGGCTTTTCTCTGAAATTGCTGTCTATTCCTATTACCACCTCCAATCCTTCAGGCTGCATTAGCCACCTGTCCTTGATATTCTCTTGGTACCCCACTCTTCTTCAATTGTTATTGAATTATTCTGTGAATTTTCCATGAACTGGGTAGGAAATGTACATGATTAGGACAAGGCAAAGGCTGATCCATTTCCTTCAGAAAGAATCTGGTTTGTACCTTCTTCCCTAATGATGACACTGTGCACTGAATGAACATGAATCTTCATCATGTTCTGTGTTTTACACACAAGGCCCACCTTGCCATGGGCTCTTAAGCCTCACCCCGCAGAATCTCAACACTTTCCCTAAAACTTCCTCCAGTGATTTTTAGGAGTTCCCAGAGATTCTCTTACATGCAATAAGGATCCCGTGAACTCATATTTTTGTTTTGTTTTTGCTACAATTTCCTCATCAACAGGTTGCTGCCTGGCAACCACCTGTTGTAGGTACCTGCTCTGAAAATGCTTTACCACTGTTGGGCATCTGGTGTCTTCCCCAGACATGGTACCTTCAGCTTCTGCCCTTCATGCATCGGGCTCAAAACCAGTGCTCAGGGCTGGGCAGCAGGGGGTTAAGAAATCGAGGGCTGCTTTTTTCCTCCTATTGTCTTTACTGTCCATGTTCTCCCTCCTGGTCCCAGGATAAAATCTATTTTATTTTAGCTAAAAATGAACAAACAAAACCATCCACAAACATCTTAGCATATCGGCTCACACAAATGTGTTCCTAAAGTGTTACCAGGTTAACAGTTCTCCAAGTAGTGAGATCCAGGCAGAAAACTAGTGACTTTAAAAGCCTCACGATGTAATTACACATAGATAAATATCATTTTCTAAAATTAGGTGAAAAATGTGTCTCAAATATTATTCATGTAAAATAATTTCAAAAAAACATGTAAGTAAACCAATCTAAAAAGTAATTGGAGGCAAAGAGTTCTGAAGTCTTATTCAAATACTGAAGGAACTCATCCTTCTTATTGTTGACGAGGGCATGGAGATTAAGCAGCCTGCCCAAGGTCAGACCACAGTTTATCAGACGAGGACAAGAAGAGGTTACAGTTTTGCTGACTCCATTGCAAAGCCGGATTCCCCAGCTCCTGATGCACACGCCTGTTAGAGCTCCCTTTTTGTCTTAAGCATTTATAATTACTTTAAACCTCTGTAGAAGAGAGAAGGGGAGACATCTAATTTCTAGGCTTCAAATGCTTTCTCCTAAGTTACATATAAACAAGATTTGCAAATCAGATTGTAGATATATGAAGACACTTAGAAAACAGCTTGCAAATATTTATATAGGTGATTTGAGCCAGATTTATAGCTGATTTATAAACATGTGTTTTTCCATCTCTATAATACCAATTACATCTATTTTGTTTGTTCCATTGTCTTCAAGGCTGGAGGACTTTCTTACTCTGTCAAAAGACACTAATAATTAAATTGATTTAAAATAACATAAAATAGCCACAAATGCCACAAATGAAAAACAAGCCCAGAACCAGATAAATCCTTCTACAAGCTGCTCATTTGTCAGTCAGACTCCGGTTTCACCGAGAAGCGAAAGGAAAACCTCAGTGGTTTGCTGAAAATGGCTCTTCTTGAATTCCCTTCTAAAATTTTTATTTTAGAACTACTAGTGGAAGTAGTCATCAGATTGCATTATTGTTAGCAGCCCATAGCAATGCTATCTTTCATTCGAAGAACATTTGTTTAGTGAAGTGTTTCCCGAAGTAGGGTAAGCGGTGTGTCAGATGATTTGCCCACATTTTCTCCGATCTTCAGTGGAAACGTCTGATGCTTTCTTTTTTTTTTTTTTTTTTGAGACAGAGTCTCACTCTGTTGCCCAGGCTAGAGTGCCGTGGCGTCAGCCTAGCTCACAGCAACCTCAAACTCCTGTGCTCAAGCAATCCTTCTGCCTCAGCCTCCCAAGTAGCTGGGACTACAGGCATGAGCCACCATGTCCAGCTAATTTTTTCTATATATTTTTAGTTGTCCAGCTAATTTCTTTCTATTTTTAGTAGAGATGGGGTCTTGCTCTTGCTCAGGCTGGTCTCAAACTCCTAAGCTCAAATGATCCACCCGCCTCAGCCTCCCAGAGTGCTAGGATTACAGGCGCGAGCCACCGCGCCCGGCCGTGATGCTTTCTTAATATAGCCCTTATTTAAGTATCTATGTGATACATTCCTCCTAGAACTTAATGCCAGGTACATTTTCCTCCAGATGAACTCATCTGGTTTCATCCAATAGACAGTTTGAACTTTAAAAACTTTTCCTATTTCCCCTCTTTTCCTTTACTGCCAGGACCTGAAGGACTAAATTGATGAACAGCAAAACTCTTTTGCTTTTCTCATTGGATGGTTTCTGATTTGTGTCTTTTTTTGTTATTTTTTAAATTGTGCAATAATACTTGTTAATTTTAAAGATTCACAACGTTTAGCAATGTATTAAAAACACAAATATTATCTATAGCTCTGCCATTCAGAGTTAACCACCATCAATACCAGTCTGTTTATATTTCTGGACTTTTTCCCATCCCCATGATACGGTCATGTGCCACATAATGATGTTTTGATTAACGACATAATACATTTACGATGGTGGTCCCAGAAGATTATAATACTGTATTTTTACTGTACCTTTTCTATGTTTAGATATGTTTAGATACATAAATACTTACCATTGTGTTATAATTGCCTATAGTACTCAGTAGAGGAATATGCTGTACAGGAATATGCTGTAGCCTAGGAGCAACAGGCTGTATCAGATGGCTTAGGTATGTAGTAGACTATATCATCTAGGTTTGTGTAGATTCAAACTGAGATGTGTGATGTTCACACAAGGATGAAGTCTTCTAATGACACACTTCCCAGAATGTATCTTCATTGTTAAGCCATACATGACTATTCATATAAAGCAAAGGCATGGCATATGTTTTACAAGCTGCTTTTTCACTTAGCAGTATGTCACAATCATATTTATATGCCAAATACAGATTTATAAAGCTGTGTTTAATGGTTGCATAGTGTTCCATTGCATGGGTATATATGTCATAATTTATTTACCTATGTATTATAACATGTGTAGGTTGTTTTTAATTTTTAAATTATAAATATCCTTATTTAATTGTTTCATTTATGTCTTTTTATTGTAAGTCCCTTAAAATTATCTTTCAAAATTGACAGGTATAACGAATGAATATATGAATGAAAGAATAAACTCACAGGAGTATCCTGAATGTCTACAGTTATATTTAGCATGCACTTGCATTACCATGTACCCTCTATCGTGCTGTTATTCAGGAGGTGAACAATTTTCTTTCCTCTCTAGGTCACAGTCAAAATGAGTGAAACCCCTTCTACTAGTTTTTCTACGATTCATCCTACTTCTTCTGAAGGTCAGGTTCCCTCCTCTCGCCATTTGAGCGTAACTCATCCTGTTGTGGCCAAACGGATCAGCTTCTACAAGAGCGGAGACGCCCAGTTTGGCGGGGTTAGGGTGGTGGTCAACCCTCGTTCCTTTAAGACCTTTGATGCTTTGCTGGATAACTTGTCCAGAAAGGTACCCCTACCTTTTGGAGTGAGGAACATCAGCACCCCTAGGGGAAGGCACAGCATCACGCGCCTGGAGGACCTGGAGGACGGCGAGTCTTACCTGTGCTCCCACGGCAGGAAGGTCCAGCCTGTCGACCTGGATAAGGCCCGTCAGCGCCCGCGGCCCTGGCTCAGCAGCCGGGCCGTCAGCGCGCATGCGCACGTGCCCAGCCTCCCCGCTGCGGCAGCTCCCGGCGTGCCCCGCGGCCCGCGGAGGCTCGTGGTCTTCAAGAACGGCGACCCGAAGACTAGGCGCGCGGTTCTTCTAAGGAAGAGGGTCACCCAGAGCTTCGAGGCCTTTCTGCAGCACCTGACGCTGGTCATGCGGTGCCCGGTGGTCAAGCTGTACACCACAGACGGAAGGAGGGTGAGCGGTCTGGGGGCTTCTCACGCCTGAGCTCCCTTTGGGCACCCTATGGGTTTGTGCGGGATGTGAATGGTGGCTCTGGGAAAGCCCTCGTTCCTGTGTGCGTGTGTGTGCACGTGTGTGTATGTATGTGTCTCGGGGAAATTCTGGTGTGTGTGTGTGTGTGTGTGTGTGTGTGCGCGCGCGCGCGCGCGTGGGCCTCTGTGTTCTGTGAGCCCGTGAACAATATGTTTACTGGTCAGAATTGGACAGAGGTCTATTCTTTCTCCCACACTCCCTCCCCCATTCTCTTTCCTGAGCATCAAGTATATAAGGTTTTGACACTGAATCAACATCAAGAATATTTTTTGAAAAGGAGTGGCCAGGAGTAGTATTTTCCTAGAAAAAGAAAACATTTTCCTGGGATCTCTGCTAGAGAATTATGTAGCTGACATCTCCTTCACTCCCCACATTTGGTATTTCCACTGTATGCATCTTTGGTGCCTAAAAAAATGCTTGGTGATTATTTCTTTAAAGCCTGGGAAGTTGTGGAATTGATTAAAAGTTATAAAATTATCCTATGGAAAAAACAAAACTTGCCTAAGCAAGGATCATGACTCTGGTTTCTTTTAGGTTTCCAGTCTCCAGGCGGTAATCCTGAGCTCTGGAGCTGTGGTAGCAGCAGGAAGGGAGCCATTTAAACCGGGAAATTATGACATCCAAAAGTACTTGCTTCCTGCTAGATTACCAGGGATCTCTCATCGTGTGCACTGCAAGGGAAATGTGAGGTCAGAAAGCAGAAAGAGTAAGTCACTTATAAATATATAGCCCATATTTTTAGCCTTGAGATTTTTTTTTTTGCCTCAACAACAAAGACCAATTTCTTTCATCACAGAAGAGAAAATACGAGAAGATTAAAAACATTCTCAACTGATATTGGTTATCTTTATAGATGAAAGGAGTCATACAGATTATCTGATAATTTTTTAAGACTTTTCCAGATCAGTCAATGATATATCTGTTTAAATTGATGAGGCATTTTTTTTTGCATAAAATACATAATTAAATAAAAATCCCAGCATTTCTTGCTTTGGAGAGGAATTCTGTGGAATCTGTGTAAGCAACACCCATGGTAGTTACAAAGTTTTCTCTAAATAATACCACTCAGCATTCATAGCTGAGCTCAGCAGGTTAGCAGAGTGACTGTGTTTTTTCAAATTTATGCTATATACTCTACCTTCTGAAGTTTTTTCAAATTTATGCTATATACTCTACCTTCTGAAGTTATTCCTGTAAAAGTCACAGGTCCTTAAATCCACTTTTTCTTTATTAAAAAAAGTTTTATGCAGCCAATTCATGCTGCTTAACAATAATTAAGGTTGATAAGTGCTTAGGTTCTGCTGCACTGATGTGGTATTATCCTTTGGATAGGTGAGGAAGAGGGCCTCTTGAGGCCCAAGGCTGTAAATTCCCTATGCAGGCATGGCAAACTTTAGCTCTTTGCTCAAGTGCTGAGTGCAATTTATACTTAAGTTTTTCTTTGTTGTTGTTTTTGAAACAGAGTCTCACTCTGTCACCCAGGCTAGAGTGCAGTGGTATCATCATAGCTCACTGCGGCCTCAAACTCCTGGGCTCAAGCAATCTTCCTGCCTCAGCCTCCTGAGTAGCTGGGACTATAGGCGCATGCCACCATGCCTGGCTGATTTTTTCTCTTTTTGGTAGAGATGGCTCTTGCTCAGGCTGGTATCGAATTCCTGACCTCAAGGGGCCCTCTCGCCTCAGCCTCCCAGACTGCTAAGATTACAGACATGAGCCACTGTGCCAGGCATATACTTAAGTTTTAACTTTTTTTCTCTTTAGACATGGGGGAATTTGTATTTTAAGTAGTATTAATCCTTTTTTGATAATATGAACTCATTTATCATTTATTGTCATTTAATTACTTTGTGGATATATTCAATAGATAATTATTAATGCTCCTGTTTTGTAAGCATTAGACTGCCAAATATATGTTATACGTGTGGTAGTACTATTTCACCTTGGTCGTTTTACTAAAATGATTTCATTATTTTATGTCTGATATAGGTTGTTAAGCATGATTTTTGATAACTTCAGGGAGTCAGGGCTTTCTTACATTTTACTTCAAAAAATTAGGAGTGAGACATTTTTATTCACAATTTCAGTGAAAGTATAACAGAAATAAGAAGAAATATTTCTAAGTTTATACTCTGAAATGTTAGAAGTGTTTACCTAATGGCGAATATGTGCAAATCTGTATAGATTGGTAATAGGAATTTGATTGAATTTAAGAAGCAAAAGTGCCACGGTTACTGCTAAAGATTCACGTTAAAAAGATAACTAATATCTGGACTTATGTCTAACTCTGTTCTCTTTTGTACCCTATAATAAACCAGCTGAACTGATTATACAAAGTGAATAGTAAATTAATAGTTATTCCTTTATTAATCTAGTCTTAAATAAATTCTAAAAATGTTTCTGATTTCATAAAGCTATAGATGTCTCTCTTGGATATGTGGAGATAGGAAAATAAATACTACCATAAATTGTTACTTGCCTTGTTTGAATAGGTAAGCAGTACCTGGTTAGACTCCAGTTTCAGTATTAGTAAACAAAATGACAAAACAAAAACCTACAAAAAAACTTTATTTTTGATAGAATCCTTAGAAATTTCTACTTTATATTTTTTAAATTAAAATTACCTTATTAAACTTGTTAAAATGAAAATTCTGTGAATCTCCTCATTGAAGTAGAATTGTAAGTCTTAAGAGTGGTTTGAAGAAATGTACTAGTAGTATAGTAAGTTTTCTCAAATAACCATTAAGTATCTAAAGCTCAGAAACATACCAATAATATTTTACCATGAAGTACAGAAAATATGTTTCATACTAATTATTTCCTTTTTTCTCTTTTTTCTTTGCTGCCTTTTCCACTGGATGTTTATAACTTCTCTGCCTTCCGTATTATATTTTGATGTGGCTGTCTTTTGCTCTTAAAATCTTGTAAGTGAGCATACATATGCCTTCAAGCCCAAAGTCCCAGATTTATTCTGTTTCTTCCAACAAAACACATAATAATGATTGCTGCTCAGACTGTTCTTTTGCTCCTGAACATTACTTGACCTTAGGAAAAAATGATTCTCAGAATTTATCAATATATCCTTCTGAAGATGATATTGAGAAGTCAATTGTTTTTAATCAGGATGGCACTATGACAGTTGAGATGAAAGTTCGATTCAAGATAAAAGAGGAGGAAACTATAAAATGGACAACCACTCTCAGTAAAGCTGATCTTTCTAATAATGATGAAAAGAATGAGATAAGGAGTTTTCCCAGAAGAAAACACAGTCGATCATCTGGTTTAAAGCTTGCAGCATGTTCATTGTCTGCAGATGTCTCACCTCTGGAGAAAGGCTATAATCAAGAGGGCAGTTTGGCAGAAGAGTTTAACACTCAAGTGACAGATCAAGAGGCTGAAACTTGCAGTTCTGCTAGTTGGGAGAATGCTGCTATGGACACAGATATCATCCGGGGAAGTCAGGATCAAGTGAAGCATCATTTTTATAGGCCCCCTACACCTGGACCAAGAAGAGTGAAACAAAAGAAATCTGTGATAGGGAGTATGACCTTAGTATCTGAAACTGAGGTTCAAGAGAAAATGATTGGACAGTTTTCTTATAGCGAAGAAAGGGAAGGTGGGGAAAACAAATCTGAGTACCACACATTCACACATTCTTGTAGTAAAATGTCATCAGTATGTAACAAACCAGTACTTGTTCAGATCAGTAACAATGAACAGATGGAGTCCTCTTTAGAAAGAAAAAAGGAAAGCAGACTGCTCAGGTCAAGTGCAATAAGTGCTGGTGTTATAGAAGTTACAAGTCAGAAGGTGTTAGAGATGTCCCATAATAATGACTTGTCATCAGCTATATCAGAGAATTCAATTGTGGAGGAAGGTGTAGTTGATAGTGTAATATCAGACAACAAAAGTGATATTAAGAACTTCGGAACTTATGATAACACCAGTGATAGTTTCAGTCCTATTTCAGCAGTTGCAGCTCATTCTTCAAGTAACAACTCTGGAACTGACAAAAGTATTTCTGAGGCTCCAGCTTCAGCAGCATCCTCTGCTGTCACCACAGGAATTGACAAACTAATTAATGAATTTTCTCAGTGTGGTTTAACAAAACTTCCAAAAAATGAAAAGAAGATTTTGTCTTCTGTTGCAAGCAAAAAGAAAAAGAAGTCTCGACAGCAAGTAATAAGCTCTAAGTATCAGGAAGGACAGGTTACAACCAAAGAAATCCTCAATAAGAAAGAGAGAATAAACACAGGACGTAGAATTGCACAAAAAACCATATTGCAGGATTCACACAGTCTCCTTAAAGGAGGGATACTTTGTGAGGAAGACCTCCAGGAAAATGATACAGTCATTGAATCAAATCATCTTTGTTCCAAAAGTAATCTCAATACCATGATTTCCAAGAATTTCCATAGAAATAAGTTAAATACTACGCATAATCCTAAGGTTCAAGGACTTTCAGCTAAAAGAAAATCCAGACCACGAAAGAAAGTAAGCTTAGGAGGACCTAAAAAAAGAGAAATTGGTCAAGGAGATAAAGTGTTTTCCCACAATGAATCTAAATATTGTAAAAGTACTTTTGAAAATCAGAGTTTATTTCATGTGTTTAACCTCTTTGAGCAAAAACCCAAAGCTTCTCAAGCAGAAATGACATCTGGTTACTTGAGAGGAATGACAACCCAGAGTTTAATTTCAAAAGTTAATGATTCATGCATAACTTTAAAAGGCCAGAAAAAACAAAAAGAGGATAAATTAAAATCAGGTGCTATTGTCAATAAACAACATGCCACAACCAGGGAAAATTCCTTAGCTTCTTTGAAAAAAGCTGATTATCCTGAGGATATTGCCCATCATTCAGTTCAAAAGTATATACAGAGTTGGTTGCAGAACATAAATCCATATCCAACTTTAAAACCTAGAAAATCAGCTCGATCATGCAAAAATGAAAGAAGTCTGGTAAGTTCTAACAATAATGATTTTCCAGGAAATAATCCCCTTGCAAGTTCCAGAAAAAGAAATAATTTTGGTATGGAAAGTAATAAGTATATTTCTAAAAATGCCAGTTTGGTGGGAGATAATCTATGTAGAGAGGGAAGTAAATCTCTTATTGCCAAAGATAATGGTGAAGAACTTACCAGTGATCTCTGTGAGAGCCAGGTTGGATCTCTGAATGATGCTTACTTGATTTCCCTGCATGAATGTCATACTTTGTCACAGTCAGCTATTAAGGATCATAATACTAAAAGTGACATATCTGCTGAAAAATCAGGACCAGAGATTAACCTTGTTTACCAAGAAACAAACCAAGCTAGAAAGGGGCAAAGTGTAGAGGCTGCCATTCAAGTAGATCCTGTGGAAGAGGACACTCCAAAAGATCTCTTATCAGTCCTGTTGCTTCGCCAACTGCAAGCTTCAGTTTCTGGTATTCACAAGACTCAGAATGGACTTGTTCAAATGCCAGGTTCTCTTGCAGATGTTACCTTTCCTTCTGCGATATATAATTCACCCACTAATCTCCTTCTAGCTTGGCTCCTAGTGCTAAACCTAAAGGGAAGTATGAATAGCGTCTGTCAAGGTGATGCTCACAAGACTACCAACAGATCTTCAGAAATACTTGCATTGTTGGAGGTTCTAAAGCACACTGCCATCACAGAGGAATCTGATGACTTGAAGACTGCTGTTGCCAATTTAGTGGAGTCAACCACAGATCACTTTGGACTAAGTGAGAAAGAACAAGATACGGTTTCAATGGGTCTTTCTGCAAATTATTCCACAGCCAACATTCAGAGAGTTCCTAAATGCAATGAAAACAAAAGAGTACGGAAAATCTCCTCTTTGAATGGAGGCAACTCTGCCAGTGAGAGCTGTGCCCCTGAAGTCTGTGTTTTGGAGATGACTTGCTCTCCATGTGGGATGTGCTCTGTAAATAAGACTTATCCTCCAAAAGAGACTTGTAACCTCAGTGACATTTTTTTCCCTAGTGATGGTTATGCCATGGATCAGACCTCCATGAATAAGATTTGTTTCCTAGGAGAGGTCTGTTCACTTACTGATACTGTATCTTCCCATAAGGCCTGTGCTCAAAAAGAGAACCTTGTCTGTGAGGCATCTTGCCCAATTGAAGAAACTTATATTCCCATCAAAGTCTGCAATACCAGTGACTTTTTAAATTCTGAAGAAAACACATATACTGATAACTTCGAATTAACTGAAGGGTTAGAAAGAGGTTACAAAGTTCAGAAAGACCTAAATATTTTGTCAGACCCTGGGTATAAAAATGGCTTTAATACATTGGTGTCACATCAAAATGTCATTAATTTAAGCCCCTGTGGCGTTTTGTTAAATGAAACTGAAACGGAATTTGATAAGAAACATAGTTCTCTAGATGAATTTAAAAATTGTTCACTAAAGAAATTTCAGGATGAAAATGCATGTACATCCTTTGATAAGGAAGAATCAAGGACTTCTGAAGAACCAGGCTCAATAACCAACAGCATGACTTCAAGTGAAAGAAACATTTCAGAATTGGAATCTTTTGAAGAATTAGAAAACCAGGACCCTGATATCTTTAACACAGAGGTAAATGCAGGAGAGCAACCTACTGAAGAATTAATCCAAAAAGAATTAGACGCTAGTAAAAATTTGGACTTGATAAACATCTCTAGTAGGAACGTTATAAAAGAAGAAAGAAAGAATGGTGTAATTTGCGAGACAATCAATGAGAGGCTGGCAACACCACCATCTTTAGTTTTTTGCTATGATTCTAAACTAAATAGTGAAAAAGAGACCAATGAAGGAGAAACTAAGATGAGGGTAAAAATGGTGGTGAAAAGCATGGAAACTGGGAGTTATTCAGAGTCCTCTCTTGATTTTAAAAGATGCTTCAAAACTCCAGTGACTTCTGATTTGTCAGACTATAGACCAGACAGTGACAGTGAGCAGCCATATAAAATATCCAGTGATGACTTTAGTGACAGTGGTGAGCTTGCCCAAGAAAAACAAAACAATATAGGATTTGTTAAAAGGGCAATAGAAAAACTTTATGGTAAAGCAGAGATTATGAAGCCGTCTTTTTTTCCTGGTTCTACGCACAAATCTCAGGTTTACCCTTATAATTCTGTGGAATTTCAGAGTGCCAGGAAAGCAGGTCTTTATGATTCTGAAGGTCAGTCATTTGGCTCTTCTGAACAGGTATCTAGTAGTTCACATATGCCGCCGGAATTCCAGGAGGAAAGACAGGATAAACATGATATTAATGATATGAGAAACAATTATTATAGGGGTGACATTATAGAATCTGGTATAAAACAAAATGATCATAACAGAATCCTGAGAGACATAGAGGAAGGAGTACTGATTGACAAAGGCAAATGGCTCCTAAAAGAAAATCATTTGCTAAGGGTGTCATCTGAAAATCCTGGCATGTGTGGCAATGGAGACACCACATCAATTGATACCCTACTTGATAATAACAGCAATGAGGTACCATATTCACATTTTGGAAATTTGGCCCCAGGCCCAACTATGGCTGAACTATCCTCTTCAGAACTGGAGGAACTGACTCAGCCCCTTGAACTAAAATGCAATTACTTTAACATGCCTCATGCTAGTGACTCTGAGCCTTTTCATGAGGATTTACCAGATGTTCACAACAGAACCTGTGCCAAGGAGAGAATACCAAATCACCATATAGAGGAGAAGGGTAATCATCAGTCAGAAAAAGTATGTACATCTGTCACTCATGCCTTTACTCCTACTGGTAACAAAGTACACCCTGTCTCTGATGATGCTATTAAAAACCAACCATTGCCTGGCAGTAACGCAATTCATGGTGCACTTCAAGAAGGTGACTCTTTGGATAAACTCTATGCTCTTTGTGGTCAACATTGCCCAATATTAACTGTTACTATGCAACCTGTAAATGAGGAAGACCGAGGATTTGCATATCGCAAAGAATCTGATATTGAAAATTCCTTGGGTTTTCATTTGTGGATGAAAACACACCCATATTTACTGCAGTCAAACAAAAATACGTTCAGGAATAAGAACAATGAAGCAGATATGAGAAAAGAATTTATTGATAATGCCATTGGGAATATATTTGATCAACTTTATTTCAATTATATGTTTGACTTGATGGATAAAAGAAAACGAAAAAGAATTAATTTCTTACAGTTAGTGGAAGAAGGTGATTTAAAGAAATTTCAATCATTTTTAAAGAAAAGGTTTTGTATGAATTTCTTGCACATATCATTGTTAGTTGTGGGTGATGTAAATTCAAATAAACAAGACTCCAGCAGATGGACAAATGAAATCTTTAAAACAGTTGATGAGAATAACAACTTATTAGATAATAGATTTCAGAGCTCAAGAACAAATCTCAACCAAGTAGTAAGAGAAAATGTCAACTATCATTTCTCTTTTGAAATGCTTGGTCAAGCCTGCCTGTTAGATATTTGCCAAGTTGAGATATCTTTAAATATTAGCAACAGAAATATATTAGAAATGCTTTATATTTTTGAGGGTGAAAATATTTGCATTTGGGAAGAGGAAAACCAATTAAATTCAACTGATTCTTGAAAGCAGTAATGAACAAGAAAATTTATAATTCCAATATCAGCACAACCTTTCTCTGTCAATACATCTGTCCTCCGATAATAAGATGAAGTACGTGGAATGGATATGGTCTGGATAACCTCTAAGAATTTCCCACTTCTTCAAAATAAGCTTATCCTAAGAAAACTTACCCTTGGATAAAATCAGTTTGACTTTCATCATTTTTCTGTTTTTCATTTTTCCAACAATTACAGATTCAGTTTCTATTCTGTTATTTTGGAAGTTTCTGTGTGGTTTTGTTCTGAATTTATATGACTTTTTGCCTAGGGAATCAAAATATGCTAAGGACAAGAATTTTATCTTTTTATTTTACTTGGTATAAAATGTATAATGTATTGAACTTATTGGTGAATAAATGGAATAGACATAATCTCAAAGTACTTCATTTATTAATTTTAACTACTTAAAAGGTCTGATTGTAAAATCTCCACAACAATCTCATAGTTTTTTGTGCCAAATGTGTGAAGTTAAGATCTCTCAGAACATCTGTCTAATGAAGTTGCAGGCACTTCCATGGGACAGGATTTACCATTTTCTCATGATTAGAAAAAGGTGGTCCACCACTTAGCTACCTCTCCAATACTTTTTATGAAAATTATAATCTCTTAAACATTAGTAAAATGTCAAGAAATCCAAAGAGGTTGAAAAAAATAGGGAAAAAATTTAAGGATGCTCTGTGAAAGAAAATTAAAGGAACTGGAATGATTTAACCTGGAAAAGAAAAAAGAATGGTGAGTTTAAAATTCTCTTCAAGTTGAAAAAGAATTACTGTGAAGAATTTGACAGATTTCCTTCTGTGTATGCACCTGCATTAATAAAATACTTTATTAGATATAAGTAACATATTTTTGCCTAGAAGTATAAATAAATTTGACTAGACTATCCACCATAAATTGTTTTGAATAATTGTGGTATATTTCCTGGGAGTTAACCAGGAAACCTTTTAAGATTCCTTCCACTCCATGACTATATGATGGTATAGAAACAAGTCTTAGAAAACTTGGAAATTTATGTCTGTTGTCTACAACTGACTCAAAGTAGAATGATTAGCATTCTTGGAGCCAGCCACATATGGAGTTGCTAAAATAACATAAATTTGGCATTAAGGAACAAAAGGTAATTAATTACACTTCAGCATTAATCATAAATTCATAAAAAATTATGAATTACTACTTTATCAGCTGAAGACTACCTCTACATAGAGTATGCTTTTTCTACACTGTGATGCTATCTTCTGATTGAAATATGGGAGTTACAATGTTATGTAAGTTTCTGAAGTGAGCAATGAGAAATTGTACTGAAATAACAGGCCATAAAATTTTGGAGACGTTCTAGAAAAGGGAAAAAGGATTCACATTAATTTTGTGCCTATTGTGTACCAGGGACTATGGTAGACTTACAGGTTTTTTTTATATGTAATCCTTCCTCAGAGGGTACTGTGAATTTGATTTTATTACTACTCCCCCCTTTTTGATAGACAAGAGAACTTAGGAGCAGGGAGGTAAAGTACTTTCATCACTAGTTTACAATAGGTATCATGTCAGGATTTGAACCCAATCCTTGATGCTTGAAAATCAGTGCTCTTTTTACTATATCTGTATTCTTTTTTTCATGTGAGGAAGAAGGGATAAAGTATTTTTTTTTTTTTTTTTTGAGACAGAGTCTCACTCTCTTGCCTGGGGCGAGTGCCGTGGCGTCAGCCCAGCTCACAGCAACCTCAAACTCCTGGGCTCAAGCAATCCTACTGTCTCAGCCTCCCAAGTAGCTGGGACTACAGGCATGAGCCACCATGCCCGGCTAATTTTTTCAATATATATTTTTAGCTGTCCAATTAATTTCTTTCTATTTTTGGTAGAGACGGGATCTCGCTCTTGTTCAGGCTGGTCTCGAACTCCTGAGCTCAGAACGATCCGCCCGCCTCGGCCTCCCAGAGTGGCATGCAGTATTTGGTTTTTGACAATAATACTAGATCAAACAATGTCCTTGGTGGGCAACAGAATAATTGGATAAAAGAATC
>CAUYSK010008499.1:0-26870 GCA_963575035.1 Avahi laniger
GTGGCACATAACACGCAGGTTCCACACGACACGCTGGGCATACCATCCCCCCTCTCCCCTTAGTCCATTGGTTCCTTTGAAAGTGGCGGATTGTTTCGGCTCCTAATTGGTTGGCTCCAAGCCTCGGGATTTTCAATTTTCGCACTGGCGCCAGTTGTGGTCCGCGTTTCGGTTTCAGGGGAAACTGAAACTTAGGCCTATTTCAGGAAATTCAGCTTGTCATGGAGTCACTCCTGCTCTTACTCCTATATTTAACAAACAACTAAAAGCAAGCACAGTTACAGAAGCAAATGGCATTAGTTACAATCAAAGAGAACATATTTTTTAATCTCGAACAATTTGTTCCACACAAAACAAAGTACATTCTCCTACTATCAATTCCTGCCTTTCAAGATGAGACCTACACAAAGACACATGATATCAAAAATAATGAAATGCTATAAAAAGGAGTAAACTTTGAAAGCAGTAAGAGACAATTGCAAAGTAACCCCAATAGGATTAACAGAGCTGGCTTCTTGGCAGAAATCATTGAGACCAGAAGCATTAGGATGATATATTCAAAGTGCTCAAAGAAATAACATCAACTAAGAATCCTCCATTAGGCAAAGCTATTATTCAAAAAATTGAAGATGAGAGGTAGTAAACAAGCAGTTGTGCTTTTTCTTGGCACTCCATTGGTTCCCCTCCAAGACCTTCCAGTACAAGAAAGCCAATCAATTGTGTAATTGATTCATTCCAAGATTGAAGATTTCCACAACTTCGAAGTTTTAATGGGAAAGACTCCACAGGAAGAAGTTGCAGAAAAGAACAAGAAGGAACGAGGTATCAGCAGAGATCAACCCCAGAAAGGCTTGCAGTCCAGTGAGAAGGATAGATGGAGCAATTTTTTTCTCCCCCACTCACATCTCTGATGGACAAGGGGTTCCTGAGCTGCTGTAGAGACCTTCTACGCACACAAGCCCAGGGGCTGTTGCCACCAGAGTGCTGGGAGCTTCTCGTGGACAGAGCACCAGTCTCCTAGCCCCTCTGTGGCATTTTCTGTGGCACAGACCTGAGCGAGAATTGCAGACACCCTATTGTTTCTCTACCAACCATGCACTTTTGTCCTCCCCAGGGGGCTTTAACTCCTCAGATTTTATTTTGCTCCTTCCCACACAGGAATTTTTAACTCCAGCCCAAACTGCAGGAGTCACAGGGTTCCAGTGGGTGCCAGGTGACCTGTGTGATTTCTGTGCCTGGACATTCTGGGTGAGAAGCCTCCCAGAGGGAGGGACAGGCATGAGCAGAATGCTAGCTTTCCTCCATCCAGACTCTTTTTCTCCCTTTCTCCTTCCCCACCTGCAGCTGCTGAGAGATAATTGAACCACCTCACTGAGGCTTCCACAAAGAATGGGGCTCAAAACTTTCCTCTTGGGGTCCTACAGTAGACTGAGGGGTGCTTGGATTGTAAGCTCTCTGCCCATCAGCTCTCCCCGATGCTGCTTGCCTGGTGACTCCATCAGAGTAGGGCATACCACAAGGCAGAGGGACATTGAACCTGCTTGGGCACCCCATGGGCATCTGAAGACCAGCACACTTCTCCCTGGCGTGGTTAGGGATTAATCTTCAGGGACCCAGGGACAAACCTTAAAGCCAGATCCCATACTCCCAGGTCTTAATCGTGTTGCTTGGGAACAGGGAGGGAAGATGTGTGAATTAGTCTTAAAAGGCAAAGGAGTCCATATGGGCAGATCAGGAGGTAGAGTGCAGTGTGTGTCCTAACTGCGTCATGCTTGTAGGGCACCACTCTCCCAAAGAAGGGCCATATTCTCAGCTCACACTTGGATCCTGGGCAGAAAACCTCCCAGCCCGCATCATAGTCATGGGAGAGCCCAGCTGGCTTGAGCTCCTGCCTGTTGGCAGATGCCAGGAGGAGAAACCTAGGAGCAAGAGAGAGCAGAGAAGAGTGAGGTCTGCCCCAGACTGCCAGAATGCGAATCTCGGACAGTCCCACCTCCAAAAGCAGACTTTCTGGTTGGGTGAGGCCACTTTGGCCCCTCCCAGGTGGTTTGCCCAGAAGCTGGGAACAGACCTTTGACCCCTGTTGAAAGAGATACTTTTCCAGCTTTAATGGAGCCCGGGGCAAGGTCACCCTACCCAGCCCCACCCAGCCTCACGCCCCCACTCACCTCTACTGTGGCAGAGAATTAGGAATCATCTAAAGTTCCAGAACTCTGCCCTCCACCTGGGGCATTTGAGTGCTTCTCCTGAGGGAATAGACCAGTCACAAGACCCAAAAATAACACTACAGCTTCTTTTTTCTACAAGCAATTATTGAAAGGAAGGTTAATTTGCAGGCTGTTTATAGCATTTTCTGACTCAATCATACAGGGTGTGGTTGATTCTCATGCACAAGCACCACCTACTATCTCAGAGATTAAACTGGGCATAACATTATCAAAACAAAAGAAAGTCCAAAACTAGGAAGCAATAGCTGTTCCAGAAGAGAAGAAATCGTCAAAAGAACTCTAGAAGTATCAAGAATCAGAACGAAAGAGCACCCACAAAAGGAAACCCAGTTCTCTAGCAATGGATACAAACCAAAATGAGAATACTGAAATGGCAGGTAAAGAATTCCAAATATGAATTACAAATAAGTTCAACAAAATACAAGAGAAAATGGAAAACCAGCACAAAAAAACCACAAAAGAATTTCAGAAAATGAACAAAAAAATTAATGAAGAAATCAAATTATTTAAAAAAAATCAAATAGAACTTCTGAAAAATTCATTTGAGGAAATGAAAACACAGTGGAAAGTCTTAAGAATAGACTAGACCAGGCAGAAGAAAAAAATCTCAGAGCTTGAAAACAACACTTTCAAATTAAACAAGACAGTCAAAGATAAAGAACAGAGAATTAAGAGGAAGGAACAAAGTTTACAAGAAATATGGAATTATGTAAAGAGGCCAAACATAAGAATTATAGGCAACCCTGTGGGTGAAGAAGAAATCACACAGGGTTGGAAAAACTATTTGAGGGAATAATAGAGGAAAATTTCCCTGGTCTTCCTAGAAATTTAGATATCCAGGTACAAGAAGCTCAATGACCCCCTGGGAGATTCACTGCCAAGAGGTAATCACCACAACACATAGTCATAAGACTAGCCAAAGGTAACATGAAGGGAGGACTCCTATGAACCTTAAGGTGAAAACATCATATGACTTACAAGAAAAAACCCAGGAAGCTAACTGCAGACTTCTCAACTTTATAAACCAGACTCTTTACAAACCAGAATGGATTGGGACCCCATCTTCAGTCTTCTTTAACAGAATAATGGCCACCCTAGAATTTTGTATCTTAAAAAACTAATTTTCTCATATGAGGGAGAAATAAAGACATTTTCAGAAAAGCAAATACTGAAGGAATTTGTCAAAACCAGACGTGCCCTGCAGGAAGTACTCAGATCTTCATTATACATCAGTCAGCACAACAGAAACACACCAGTGTAAAATCACTCCCCAAAGCCAAAGCTCAGAGTCCATATAAAATAATGACTTAAAAGGTAAAACAAAGCAATAAGGTTCTACTCAACAGGATGAACAGAAATAAATCAAACTTATCAATCCTTTCAATAAATGTGGCTTGAATTCCCCACTTAAGAGACAGAGGCTGGCTGATTGGATAAAAAATACAAGCCATTTATCTTCTGTCTCCAGGAAATACATCTAACCCACAAGGAGTCATTCAGACTCAAGGTGAAAGTATAGAAAAAAACATTCCAGGCAAATGAAGATCAAAAGTAAGCAGGTATAGTCATTGTCATATCAGATAACATAGATTCAAGTCAACAGTCTTAAAGAAAAAGAGGGTCACTATATAATGGTAAAGAGAGCAATTTATAAGGGAATATAATAACCTTAAATATTTATGCACCTAACCCAGGTGTGCCCAGATTCATAAAGCAAACCCATCTAGATCTAAACAAAAAGATAAACACCAACATCATAATTACGAGGGACTTCAACACCCCACTAAGAGAACTGGAAAAATCCTCCAAGTAGAAAATAAAGAGAGAAACACTGAACTTAAATGGAAATTTAGAGCAAATGGGCCTAACAGACATTTAGAGAATATTCTACCCCAAAACTACCAAATATGCATTCTTCTCATAAGCACATGGAACATTCTCTAAGATAGATCACACCTTAAGCCACAAAATATGTCTCAAAACAAATTCAAATTATACCATGTATCTTCTCAGACCACAGTAGGATAAAATTAAAAATCAACTCCAACAGAAACAGTCAATTCTATGCAAAGTCATGGAAATTAAAAAACCTACTGCTGAATGATTGTTGGGTCAGGGAAGATATTAAGGTGGAAATCAAAAGATTTCTCAAACTAAATGACAAAGAGGACACAAGTTATCAAAATCTGAGGGATTCAGCAAATACAGTCCTAAAGGGAAAATTCATACTTTAAATGTCTACATCAAAAAGACAGAAAGATCCCAAATCAACAGTCTAATGAATCATCTCAAGGAACTAATAAAGGAAGAGCAAACCAAAGCATAAGGAAAGAAATAACTAATATCAGAGCACAACTAAATGAAATCAGAACCAAAAGAAATGTTATAGAAGATAAATGAAACAAAAAGTTTGTTCCTTGAAAAGATAAACAAAAGTGATAGACCTCTTGCTGCATTAACCAGAAATAGAAGAGAAAGGATCCTAATAAGCTCAACCAGAAATGAAAAAGGAGATATTACATCGGATACCACAGAAATACAAAATATCATCTGTGAATACTATGAAAATCCTCTATGCATAAAAAATAAAAAATGTTGATAAAATGGACAAATTCCTAACCTCCCAATGCTCAAACAGGAAGAAATAGAACTCCTGAACAGACCAATTACAAACCAATGAAATTGAAACAGCAATAAAAAATGTGCCAACAACAAAAAAAGTCCCAGACCAGATGAGTTCACAGCTGAATTTTATCAGACCTACAAAGAATAAATGCTACCCATACTGCAGAAATTGTTTCATATAGAGAAGGAAGGAATCCTCTCCAACTCATTCTATGAAGCCATTATCACTTTGATACCAAGCCAGGGAGGGACAATCAAAAAAAGAAAACTATAGACCAATATCACTTATGAATATAGATGCAAAAATCCTCAATAAAATTCTAGTAAACTGAATTAAGCAGCATATCAAAAAATAATCCACCACAACCAAGTGGGCTTCATTCCAGGAATGCAAAGATGGTTCAACATACATAAATCCATAATTGTGATTCATCACATAAACAGAAGTAAAGCAAAGATCATATGATCATCTCAATAGATGCAGAAAAATCACTTGACAAAATTCAGCACACATTTATGATAAAAACTCTTAACCAAATAGACATAAATGGAATATATCTCAAAAATTATAAAAATCACATATGACAAACCCACAGCAAACATCATACTGAATGGGGAAAAGTTGAAAGCATTCCCACTCAGAACTGGAACAAAACAAAGTGCCCACTGTTACCACTGCTATTCAATATAGTGCTGGAAGTCCTAGCCCGAGCAATCAGGCAAGAGAAGGAAATCAAGGATATTCAAATTGGAAAGAAGAGATAAACTATCACTCTTTGTTGATGATATGATCTTATTTCTAGAAAATCCCAAAGATTCCACCCAGAGAATCTAGAAGTGATAAATAAATTCAGCAAAGTCTCAGATTGCAAAATCAATGTACACAAACTGGTAGCATTCTTATACACCAACAATAGTCAAGCTGAGAACCAAATCAATAACTTAATACCTTTCACAATAGCTACAAAGAAAATAAAATACCTATAAATATATTTAACCCAGGAGGTAAAAGATCTCTACAAAGAGAACTACCAATCACTGAGGGAAAAAATTGCAGATGATGTAAACAAACAGAAAAACATTTCATCAACATAGATCAGCAGAATTACCATTGTTAAAATGTCCATACTACCCAAAGTGATTTACAGATTCAATGCAATCCCCACCAAAATACCAAGGTCATGTTTCGCAGATCTAGAAAAAATAATTTGGTGCCTCGCTTGATACCAGAAAAGAGCCTGAATGGCCAAAGCAACCTTAAACAACAGGGACATCACTTTACTAGATTTTAAGCTATGCTTCAAGGCTATAGCAACCAAAACAGCACAGAGACATAGACCAATGGAACAGTACAGAGAACCCAGATATAAAACCATCTGATCTTTGACAAAGCAGACAGCAATGTACAACTGGGAAAAGAATCCCCATTCAATAAATGGTGCTGGGAAAATTGGATAGCCACATGTAGAAGATTGAAATAGGAACCATATCTTTCACCACTCACAAAAATTAATTCAATATGGATCACAGACTTAAATCTAAGACATGAACCCATAAGAATTCTTGAAGAAAATGTTGGAAAAACTGTCATAGATATCAGTCTAGGCAAAGAATTTATGACTAAGACTCTAAGGGCAATTACAGAAACAACAAAATAAATAAATGGGACTTGATTAAATTTAAAAGCTTCTGCACAGCCAAGGAAACAATCAACCGAGAAAATAGGCAACCTATAGAATAGGAGAAAATATTCTCATAGTATACATCTGATGAAGGACTAATAACCAGAATCTACAACGAACTCAAGCATATCACAAGAAAAGGTCAAACAATTCCATTAAAAAGTGGACAAAAGACATGAACAGAAGCTTTTCAAAAGAAGGTAGACTACGGTGCTGTTGGGGGGAGGGGGAAAGAAGGGGAGGGGACGGGTATATACATACACAAAGAATGCAATGAGCACCACCCGAAAGATGGACATATTTGAAACTGGGACTTGGGGGAAAGAGGGGGGCAAGGGCAACATACGTAACCTAAATGTCTGTACCCCCATAATATGCTGAAATAAAAAAAAAAGAAAAAAAAAAAAGAAGATAGACTAATGGCCTATACACATATGAAAAAATGCTCAACCTCACTGATCATCAGTAAAATGCAAGTCAAAACCACAATGAGATATCACCTAATTCCAGTGAGAATGGCTTTTATCAAAAGGTCCCCAAACAATAGATGCTGGTGTGGATGTGAAAAGATAGGAACACTTATATGGTGTTGGTGGGACTGTAAACTAATACAACATCTATGGAAATTAGTATGGAGATTCCTCAAAGAACTGAAAGTAGACATGTCATTTGATCCGGCAATCCCTTTACTGGGTATTTATCCAAAGGGAAATAAGCTATTTTATCAAAAAGATACCTACACTAGAATGTTTATTGCACCACAATTCACAATCGTAAAGATGAGGAATCAACCCAAGTACCCATCAATACGTGAGTGGATTAATAAAATGTGGTATACCATGGAGTACTACTCAGCCATAAAAAAGTGAATTAATACTTTTTGTGACAATCTGGATGGAACTGGAGACAATTCTTCTATGTAAAATATCTAAAGAATGGAAAAGCAAACACGACATATACTCACTATTAAATTGGACCTAACATATCAGCATTCATGTACACCGATGGAAGTAAAACTCAATGGAAATCATGCAGGTTGGAGGGGGGAGGAGGGGATGGGTGAAGCCATTATCTAATGGATACAATGCACACTATCTGGTCAATGGACACACTTATAACTTTGACTCAAGCAGTACAAAAGCAATCCATGTAAACAAAACATTTGTACTCCCACAATATTCTGAAATTTAAAAAAAATGAAGGTGAAAGAAAGACTTCCACATATAAACAATAAGTTAGAGAATTTATTGCTAGCTGCTCTTCCTTACAAGAAATAATTAAGGAAGTTGTTCAGGCTGAAAGCAAGAAATAGCAGATGGACTTTTGGGTCCACATGAAAAGACAAAGAGGACTGGTAAAAGTAATTATGTAACTATAAAAAATATAAAGTATATTTTTCTCCTTTCTTCACATAATTGCTTGAAAAAGTAATGGTATAAAATTATATGGGTATAATATAATATAATGTTGGGCTTATTGCATATAGAAATGTCGCATGTGGAATATGTAAGTAACAGCACAAATAAGGTGGGAGGGAGCAAAGCTATAATAGTCTAAGAAAATTAAAATAGTAATAACAATTTTTAAAAAGTATTGTTGGGTTTGTAACATTAATAGATGTGATATATATGTATAACAAGAATACTACAAAAAGAAAAGAAAAGAATAGAGATATAAAGGAGTAACAATTCCATATATCACTAGAATTAAGCAAAATATATCTAAAGCTGATTCTGATAAGTTGAAATATATGTAATAAACCCTAGAGCAACTGCTAACAAATACAAAAAAATTAAAAATTAAAATGACATTTTAGAAAATATTTACTTAATTCAAAGGAAAACTATAAAAGAGGAATAGAAGTACAAAAAAGACATGCTATACAGAAAAAAAACAGTAAATTGGCATAAATCCAATTATATCTATAATATCAAATGCAATCAAAAGACAGATATTTTCAAACTGGATTGAAAAAGCATAATTCAACTACATTCTGTCTAAAGGAGACACACTTCAGACTGAGAAGGAAAAACAGACTGAAAATAAAAAGATGGAAAATATGTATTATACAAACAGTAACCACTTATAAATTATTAAAAAGTAGAATTTCATGTTATATATATTTTATCACAATAAAAATAATACTAGCAAACTGAATCTGGCAACATATTAAAAGAATTACACACCACGACCAAGTGGGATTTAGCACAGGAATGCAAGGTCAGTTAAAATCTGAAAATAGATTAATGTAATACATCATGTCAACCAAATAAAAAACAAAAATCACATGATTATCTCAAAAGATAGACAAAACTCATTTGACAAAATTCAACACCTTTTCATGAAAAAAAAAGAAAAACACTAAGGACAAGAAGTAAAAAGGAAATTTCTAAATCTGATAAAGATCATCTATGAAAAACCCATAGTTGCTATCATACTTAATGATGAAAGATTGGATCTTTCCACCTAAGATGAAGAACATGACAAGGATGTCTACTTTCACCACTTCTATTCTATATTGTACTGAAATTTCTAGACAGGGCAATTGGACAAGAAAAGAAATAAAAGGTATTCAAATTGGAAAGGAAGAAGTGTGACTAACTTTGTTCACAGATTACATGATCTTACATGCAGAAAATCCTAAAGAATTCTCTACACAACTTTTAGAATCAATAAATGAGCTCAGCGAGATTGTAAGGTACATGATCAAAATAAAAAAATTAATGAAATTTTAATACACTTACAGTGATCAATCTGAAAATGAAATTTAAAAACACAATTCTATTCATGAAAGCAGCAAAAAGAATAAAAAATTTAAGAATAAATTTGACAAAAGAAGTTCAAAACTAATATTCTCAAAACTACAAAACATTTTAGAAAGAAATTTTGAAAGTCTAAACACATTTTTAAAGGAATCCCATATTGTTGGGTTGGAAGATTAAACATTATGGTGGCAATAATCCCCAAATTGATCTATAGATTCAGTGGCATCTACATCAGATTCTCAGCTTACTTCCTTGTAGAAACTGACAAACTTATTCTAAAATCCATATGGAATTGCCAAGGACCCAGAATAACCAAAACAATTCTAGGGGTAAAAAAAATAATAGGACGAGGACTCAAAAGTTTCTCAGAGAAATGTTAGCAAGACAATGTGGCACTGACACAAGGACAGACATGTAGATCAATAGAGTGGAACTGAGAGTCCAGAAATATTAATAAAACCAAACATCTATGGCCAACTGATTTTTGACAAGGGTGTCATGAACATTCATTGAGGAAAGAATAGTCTTTACAAAAAATAGTCCTGGGACAACTGGATAGCCAGAATGAAGTTGGACCCTTTGTTCAAACCGTATATAAAAATTAACAAATAATGTATTGAACCAAAATGAATCAAGTACCTAAATGCAAGAACTAATACTGTAGAACTCTTAGAAGAAAACATAGGAGTAAATCTATATAACCTTGGATTTTGCAAAAGATTTTAGATGTGACACTAAAATCACTGGCAACAAAAGAAAAAAACAGATGAATTAAACTTTTCAAAATTAAAAACTTGTGCTTCGATGGACATTATCAAAATAGTGAAAACAACAGCCTACAGAATGAGAGAAAATATTTGTCGTTATATATCTGATGAGGGATTTGTACATAAAATATATAAATAACTCTTAAAACTCAATAAGAAAAATAAAAATAATTCCATTTAAAAATGGGCCAAGGATCTAAATACACAGACATTTCTCCAAAGAAGGTATACAAGTAGTTAAGAAAATGTGAAAAGATGTTCAACATCATTAGCCATCAGGAAAATGTAAATCAAAACCATAATGAGATTCCACCATGATGGTTATAATAAAAAAGACAGACAATAAGTACTGGTGACAATGTGGAGAAGTATCAACACTCATACATTGTTGATGAAAATGTAAAATGCTATGGCTGCTTTGGAAAACAGTCTGTTCCTCAAATGATAAAACATAGAGTTACCATATGACACTATATTCTTACATAATATATACAAAAGAAATAAAATCATATGTTCAGACAAAAACTTTCACATGCGTGTTTATAGCAGGATTACTTATAATAGCCAAAAAGTGGTAACGATTCCACAAAACAACGTAAATATCCATCACCAGACTAATAGATAAACAAAAGATTTTATTTTATTTCATTCCTGTAAAAAGGAATGAAGAACTAATACACCTTGCAACTCAAATAAACCTTGAAAATATAAAGCAAATAAAGCCAGGAACAAAAATCCATGTATTATATGATTCCATTCATATGAAAGTTTGGAATATGGAAATCTGTAGAGATATAAAGTAGATTAATGATTGCTTAGGACCAGAGACAGATGGGGTTATGGATATGATAGCTAAAGGGTATGGAGTTTCTTTTTGAGGTGATTAAAACGTTCTAAAATTGACCATAGTAATGGTCGCATTTAGCTATGAATACACAAAACACCAATCATCAAATTGCGCACTTTAAATGGCTGAATTGGATGGTATGTGAATTACATTGATATTAGACTGTTTAAAATAGGTGATTAATTGCTCTCAGTTCCAAAGTTTGCCCAGAAAACATTGTGGACTGCTGGTCTCTCTCTTTTCAGTGCGGTGTAAGTCACGCTGATTCATGCCACCGTCGGAAGCTCAACTGATTTAAAAAAAAAAAAAAAGACAAGATGATCTTATTTACATTTGTAGTGCCTCATCTAGGGTGGTTACAACAGCTATGTGCAGATCAAGTCAGTCCCTCCATGTGTACCTTCATGAGTCAGGCCTAAGTTTCTTTCTGTTCATAAGGCTTGATTGCAAGAGTGTGAAAGCAGAAGCTACAAGTCCATGTAGGCCTGTGTTATAAATTCCATAGTGTCATTTCTACCACAGTCCATTAATCAAAGCAAGCCACAGGGCCAGTCCAGATTTAAGGTGAAAGGAACTAGAATCTGCTTTCAAGGAAACACAAGGAGAAGGGGAAAGTTGTTGGCTGACATATTTAGCAAAGATCTGCTATGGTATCCACCTTTAAAAACTTACTGACAAGCCCACAAATTAACCTCCCTGGAACCTGTATCTTTCCCAGCTCTCTCTTTCTTTCTCTTTATAGCCTAACTTTATGAAAAGCTTTTCTTAAAATTTTTAATTATTGTGGGCATATAATAGTTATGTATCTTTACAGGGTACATGGGACGTTTTGATACAGGAATGAAAACCTTCTTAAATCCCTCTGCCTAGTTCCTCACACACTACTCAAATACCAATTCACTCCTAATAGGATATACTAGGTATAATAGTTGCCAAATATTAAATTCATCTATTTCAATTCTTCTTTTAAATAGTTTCTCCTTCTCTAACTCAGTCATGAAGCCTATACCCACAGGTGAGAAGAAGGTTGATTTTAGAATGTTAACAAGACAGCAAGTGTGAAAGACAGTTTTTATAGAAAGCAGAGATTAATCAAGTTTTCATATTTAAAGTCAAAGCCTGGAACATCCAATTCCTAAAGTTCATCAGTAGATAGAGAAGGGGAAACATAGTAATAGATTATAACATTTACTGCACATTTACTATTTCAGACACTTTGCAGGTATTAATTTAATGTTCACATTACTATGAGGTAGATACTTCCATAATTTTCCATATTATATCTAAATATTAGGATGACTCAGTGAGACAAAGCATCATGTCACATACACACACATATATATTTAAACCGATATAACTATAATTTGCATCAATATATATCTATCTCTTAAATCAGCAGTCCCCAACCTTTTTGGCACCGGGGACTGGTTTCATGAAAGACAATTTTTCCACAAACCGATGGTGGGCGTTTTGGGGGAGAGGCGTAGCTCAAGCGGTGATGTGAGCAATGGGGAGCATCGAAGTTTCGCTGGCTTGCTCTCCTGCCAGTCACCTCCTGCTGTGTGCACCCACCTCCCGCCCGCCTCATAAGTTTCATGGAAGACAATTTTTTGAAGTGGGAGAGGGGGAGCTCTGCGGCCCGGTCCCTAACAGACCGGTACCGGTTGGGGACCACAGTCTTAAATGACTCTACTTTCCATCTTCTACCTACTGCCAAGAGTGTAAACTCCATGAGAGCAGAAATTTGTATACTCAGAGCCAGATGTTCAACAACTATGTATTGAATAAATAAATGAGCAGATAAATTAATATTTGTGACTTTGGTTGTTTTTATCTTATATTTTTAAATTTATTTTATAAAATTAAGGTTATGGGTCATACATATTTCTATATCCTCTTTTCATTATATAAGCAACGTTCTTTTTTTGTCACAATATTCTTCAAAGCCTGACTGTTTCATGACTGGATAATATTCTGTAACATGAATAAATAATTTTAATGTCTAATTCCCAATAATTGGTTTCTTAGACTGTTACTAATTTAACAGCATTATAAATTTGAATGTAACAAAGTCACATACACAATTTAAAATTTTATCTATAATTCTTAAGATAATTTTATAAGAATTAATGGCACAATATTTTTAGAACTGTTTGTGTATATTGACAAGTCGTCATCAGATATTTTTTACCAACTGTGTAGTAAATGAGAATATGTCTTTCATTTCACTCTTGGCAACATTGGCTACTAGAATTTTTAAATAAATTACAAATTCACTTAATAAGGAATTTCATTATTTTGGTTTCATATTTTTAAAAACTGTCATTAAAAAACCACAACATAGATGAAGACCTTTTGCAAATAGAGTTGCCCTGGGAACTACTCTCAACCCTCTCAACTTTGATTTTGTAAATGATAACTGATCAAGAGTTCCCATCCCTGGATTCAATTAAGGCAGTCTTCTTGATCTTGCAGAGTGATTCAGCTCATCACTGTCACAGAAAGAGAAGAAATTATGATTATCAACCTGAGTTAGTGGTTTAGTGAGAAGTCGTTGAGGTGATGTGGATTCCTAGGAGAGATTCTACCCCCACCTCACCTCTGTCCAGGTGTTGTTACTGACTTTTTGTCATCTACAAGCACATACTCTTAATTTACCACCAAGAGCTCCTCACCGGCCACTACCCCTACATTGAGCTTCACTGGTCACTTTCTATTTCTGAAAGCCCATGGCTCATTTTATTATTCAGGCTAAACTAAGTTTCTAATAGTCATGATGCATCATGTCTATTCACACTAACCTGCAGCCTTTCCTTCATGGCTAACCACCATAGTAAACACCTCTGTATCTACTTATTCTCATGTTCCCCATTTCCCATTTTCATTGTGCTGAAAGTTTTCCATATTTCCCACTGTCTTTACATAATCAAAGACTTGCAATTCTTAGATCTACTATTCACTAAGCTTTCCCTGTGATTAAACTACTCACTATAACTAACACCAATTTTGGTTTATACTGAGGGTAGGGAGTTCAGGAACAGTATATCTAAATACTTGAGAGAAAACAAAAAGAAAATATTATCTTATGTCTGGGCTGGGTATATCTGACAGATTACCAAGAGGCTTGCCCATGTGTGGGATGATACTATTTTCAATTAGACAAGTAATACCTGAATATATTTTCACAATACATGCAGCATAGAAGGACAGAATACTGCAGTTCTCCCTACACAATGGGATTGATTTTTTAAATGGCCTTTAAAAAGACATAATAGCTGTACATGAATTGTAACATAGAATTTCCTTTTAGTAAAGATTTCAGACATGTGTATGCTTTTAAATGAGATAAGGTTATTATTCAAATATATGCATCTAGATCTTCAAGACAAGAAAAGGGAAAAAAAGATGGCATACTGCTCAATATCTAGATACTTGAGAAGTAGTCAGACGTAGAGCCAGAGAGTTGGTCTTAGTGATCTTGAAGTCTTTTAGAACAGAATTCTATACTTAAATTCTGTTCTCTGTCTTTCCTTTTTCCACAGACCCAATGAACCTGGCAAGCCTATTGTAATTAGAAATTACAATTTAGAGCTGGATCAAAATGGAATGGTTAAATGTAGACACACCTAGGCAGCAGGCAGCCCTTCTGGCAGTCTGTTCTATTGTGTTTTTCTTCATGATTTGCTAATCCAATTGCATATTTAAGAAACTTAAACATTTTTAAAACTGAAAGAACTCAAGAGAGAAATGTTTTTTTTTATGAGGCCTTGGTATCTCCAAAGAAAAGCAAAACTCTCCTGCCAAAGGAAAATGTTTGTGTCATATTTTAGTTTTATTGTTGCATGTGGGTGGGAGGATGGAAGGAATCCAACATGTTTCTTGCTGTCATATGCCCCCCTTTTTTTTAACCTTTGTTTTAAATGCTGTCATTGAGTTCAGGGGCCAGGAGAGGGAGACGTTAATATGGAGATCATAACAGATCTTTTTGAGGGATTTCTTTTGTTCTCGTTCAGTTTATACCATGTTAGGCTGGGGAGTACTGCTGAGGAGGCCACACAATTGAGGGTTGTAAAAGTCAAGAATCTTTGTTTTCAGTGATAATCTTATAACAAATGGGAGCCAGGTGTGCAATATTTGAGTTGGCTGCCTTTCAGGGTTTTTGTTTATTTTTCTTTAGATATGCAACAGCAAGGCAAACTAAAATGAAAATGCAGTCTTGTAAGTGCCTATTTTGGGTGGTGTTGGAAATTTTTGAATAATTACAACAAATTATAAGGAAAATATGAATAAAAATGCAAGGGCTTGAAATAACACTGAATTCTGGAATGCTCCCAAATACAATAAGTCTTTCTTCCTCAACCATTCAGATTATATGACATCATTCTTTTTGTTAGTCCAAGGCCACCCATCTGGTTTCACCTCCTTCAAACATGCATTGTAATGTGTCGCTGGCAGTATTCATGAATTTACAGAGCCTAAGAGATGGAAAAACTAGAAATGATCTAATTATTTTTTCCTTCTTTTTTTTACTTATTTTTATAGTTTTTAGTGGACAAATAGTAATTGTATATATTTATGGAGTACAATGTCATGTTTTGATATACATATGCATTGTGGAATAATTAAATTAAGATTGTTAACATATCCATTACCTCACATACCATTTTTTATGTTGGGAGCACTTGAAATTTACTCTCTTAGTAATTTTGAAATATAAATTATTATTAATTATAATAACCATGCTATGCAATAGATATCTAAAACTTATTCCTTCTAACTGAAATTTTGTAACATTTGACCAACATCTACTCAATACCCCCTACTTTCCAGCCTTTCTTAAGCACCATATTTTACTGTCTATTTCTATGAATTGGACTTTTTACCTTCCACATTTATGTAAAATCACGCAGTATTTGTCTTTCTGTGTCTGGCTTATTTCACCTAGCATCATGTCCTCCAGGTTCATTCATCTCATACATGAGAGAATTTTCTTCTTTTCTATGGCTGAATAACATTCCATTATCAATATATACCTCATTTTCTTTATCTGTTCATCCAGATTCCATATTGGCTATTGAGAATAATACTGTAATGAACATGCTAGTGCAGACCTCTCTTTAACATTCTGATTTCGATTCCTTTGGATATGTAACACAAAGGATTGCTGGATCGTATGGTAGTTTCCTTTTGTTTGCAATTGTTCAGTCTTTGATCCAGTTCAGTGAGAAAATTGAAATTAGTGATTAGTTCTACTTCTGAGCTCAGTCAGCCCTTTTCTCTTTATGACACTTTTGCTTTCAGTTCATAATGTAATGACCAGTAGGTGATGGGAAAATTATTTTTAAATAAGCACAGGTGAATCAAGTCCCAACACTTTGCATTTCTCAAAAATATCAGAACTTGTAAAGAGCTTGTTCATCTGACAAGCATCTATTTCCCCATCTTTTGATTTATGTAGTCTGATTTCTCTTAGATAAAATCACTACTTATGTACTTCACATAGGGATTACCACATTCATAATTCCATTAGAGTTAGGCCAGTCCACTAAGAATGTCATATCACCTGTGCCACCTTGATTGTGTCATGTCATCATCCCTGAAACAAACTAGTCTAAGATAACTGCGGAACTTTTGCAAATACATCCCTAATGCATGTATTCTTTTAGTGCTATGGTTGTGGACAGGACATACTATAGATGCATTAACTGCTGGAAACCATCATGTCAGCAAAAGGAAACACATCTGATAACAAGAGATACCCCACAAAAGACAGGTTCATGAAAGTCACAGAAAGAAAGAGGATGTGGTCTTTCAAGGGAGGCTAAATTTTGTGAGTTCTAAGAAATATTAGGGCTGTGCAGATTCCAATTAATTTTATATTTATTGGACTCTGTTGTAATGATACAATTTTATATTTCTTAAATATTAGACTGGTACCCTAAAAACCATTTTATATAATGAGATAGTAAATAAAGATATATGTGTCTTTGGATTCACTTTCAATCATTTTTTTAAAAATCTATCTACATTGATTTCATAATGTTAACATATATTTAGAAGTTATTTTAAGATGCCAATTATTTGAGAATTCAAACAATTGTATGATAAATGAGAATAAAATAGGGTTTGGATGTTTTTAACATTCCAACTTCAGATTATGCTTAGAGATGATGATGATGAGTAGAAACCCAATTTGGAGTTAATCCTGTCTTATTACAAATGTGTGTGTATTCATATATTTATGGAGAAGAATAATTTTGATTTATGTTGAAATGTAACCTTAAACACATCTATTTTATTTTTTGTCCTCCTTTTTTTTTTTAGCAAATATCTATTCTTCATATGTTTGAACTATGTTGCCTTTTTATTTTCCTGTTATTGACACAGTATGGACTAAGACTATAAAGGAGATAATTTAAGGGCAAATTCATGCTTGAAAAATTGAAATCATTGGTTTCCCCTTACAGAAGACTCCCTGGGGAACATAATACAGGGAATCATGGGCAATTTACTATTAGTGGTGATATGTATCTGTCCCATGTAAAAAGTCAATGGTTTCCCTTTTTTTATAAAAAGGCCTCCCTGGGGACCAGAGAGTGGAAGGTCAGAACAGCTTCCTAGTTTGCGTACCTGACTATTTGTTCTCCAATAGTAAACAGTTCTTCAAGTAATGACACTCTCATGTCTGGTGCAGAGTAGATGCAGCCCTCGCACTCTGCCATATCTACCACTGGGCTGTGGTTATACAAAGGATCTTATTTGGAAGAGAAATGAAGGATTTTAAAGATAAGATTATAGCTCATTCACCAGCCACTCTCTCACTAAAACTTTATGTACTTGATATCCTTCTGCCGCGCACCACACTCCAATTTTAAAAAGTGAAAATCCTTGACACATTTATAAACACCACTTAGGGCCCTGATTTGTCTTCTTATTAATCTATTTTTTTCTGTCAAGAATTTAGGGAACATAGCAGCATGGCAGTGCATTAGTGACCTATATAACATTGGCCAAAAGAGTTTTTCTTAGTGGCAAAATCTAGTTTTGGATATAGGTAAACATTACATGTGATGGTGCTGACATGTTTGTGTGTGAGTGTGTGTTTAGAGAGAGGATATGTGAGAGAAACACACATCTCAAAATATATTAAATAAAAACGAAATAACTTCAAGATATGAATTTGGTAAGGGACGCAATTCAGCCAGTAGCATACACCTAGCACACAGTAATTTCTGATACCATTCTACAATAAAACAAACCAGAGTTCCCTGGAGAATGTCTGATTCTATATCTAGAGCAAGGAATGCACAAGGTGAGATTAGAATACCTTGTAGTGCAGAAAATAAGAAAGTGTTTAAAACAACGATAGCAAAACTGAAAATGATCAAAGCTATGTCAAACGGACATAGAAACCAACTGAAAGAGCTCACTATTGCCAAAGCTAGAATAGTTTGAGTTACAACATTAACAAATATTGGATTATAACCGAAAAATCAAACAAATATACATGATTTCATAATAATATAAAAGATTATAAATGAATGAATGAACAAATAAATGGGAGATAATAGACAAATCTCCTATGAAAAGAATTCCAAATAATTTATACAGTTATTCTACTTTAAAGAAGGTGGAACAGTGACCATACTTTTTATATGTGGTCTGTGGAATATGATTTTATTCCAAGGAGAGCAGGGAAAAGTGGGAACAAAAAAATATTTTGGCAGTGGAAAAACCTGAGGAATGCAAATCCAGCCGGGTGATCATAGTTAACTTCAATGGTGATAAGTCATGTTGATGGTATGTACCCTGGATATGATGTGATAAGAATGGCACTTTACTTCTGTGGTGTTTCTCTCAAAACCATGTAACTATAGTTTAATCATAGGGGAAAAATTCTGACAAATCTCAATTGAGAGACATTTTGCAAATTACCTTAGACATTCTCTTCAAAACTGTCAAGGTCATCAAAAGTAAGGAAAGTTTGAGATAGTATCATGGCCCAGAGGTTGCAATGATGACTAAATGTAATATAGTATCCTGAAAGAAATCCTAGAACAGAAAAAGGACTTTAGGCAAAAACTAAGGAAATTTTAAATAAAAGACATGTTTTAGTTAACAATAATATAACAACATTGGATCAATAATTGTGATTAGTATACAACACTATTATATTAATAAAATGTTAATAATAAAGAAAATTGGGTATGGATATATGAGATCTCTGTAACTTTCCTGTATATGAAACATCTATCTAAAACAAAAGAACAATTTAGAAATTAACCATTAGTTTAATGCAGGAGGAATGATAAAGTTTTGTGTCTTTGAAGGCATTTAATCCACACCACCTGTGAAAAATACTTTCCTTTACCCTCAACACTCTCCTTTAGTCTAGACAGAACCTTTAGTAACATGCTACTGGCATTGCTCACTCCCACCTTTATTATTTTGTTCACATCATTGTTATCTCCAAAGATGTACTTGCTTTTCCTTTTTCATTACCTGGCTCTCCTTCAAAGAACACTTGAAATCTTACTTCTAGGATAATTTCTGTATTTCTTTTTTTTTAAATGAATTTGAATCTTTTTATTTATTTATTTATTTTCTTATTTCAGAATATTACAGGGGTACAAACATTTTGGTTATGTGTATTGATTTTGTACAGTTTGAATCAATGTAATAAGTGTGCCTATCACCCAGATAGTGTGCGCTGTATCCATTGGGGTGAATTTACACATACACTCCTCCTCCTTCCTGCCTGCACAACTTCCATTGAGTTTTACTTCCACAAGTACGTATAAGTGTTTCAGTATTCTACATGTGGCTATCCAATTCTCCTAACATCATTTAGTGAATAGGGATTCTTTTCCCCAGTGTATGTTTTTGTCTGTTTTGTCAAATATCAGATGGCAATATGAAGGTTGTTTTATGTCTTGGTTCTCTGCTTTGATTCATTGGTCTATGTCTCTGTTCTTGTGCCAATACCATACTATTTTGGTTACTATAACCTTGTGGTATAGCATGAAGTCTGGTAAATTGATGCCTCCTGATTTTTTCCTTTGCTTAAGGTTGCTTTGGCTATCCAGGTTCATTTCTGGTTCCATACAAATGTATAATTATATTTTCTAGATCTGCAAAAAATGATGCCGATATTTTAATGGGGATTGCTTTGAACCTGTAAATCATTTAGGGTAGTATGAACATTTTAACATGTTGATTTTGCCAATCCATGAACATGTTATGTTTTTCCATTTGTTTACATCCTCTACAATTTCCTTCCTCAATATTTCTGAGTTCTCCATGTAGAGGTCTCCTCCTTGGTTAAATATATTTCTAGGTATTTTATTTTGTTTGTTGCTATTGTGAGAGTTATTGAATCTTGGATTTGATTCTCAGCTTGACTGCTGTTGGCTTATAAGAATGCTATTGATTTGTGTACACTGATTTTGTAACCTGAGACTTTGCTGGATTTATTTATCAGTTTCAGGAGTCTACTGGCAGAATCTTTGGGGTTTTTGAGATGTAAGAATATATCATCGGTGAAGAGCAATAGTTTGACCTCTTCTTTCCTCATTTGAATACCCTCGATTTCCTTCTCTTATCTGTTTCTCTGGCTGGGATTTCTATGCAAATAGAAGTGGTGACAGTGGGCAACCTTGTCTGGTTCTAGTTCTAAGGGGAAAATGCTCTTTTTCCCAATTTAGTATGATGTTGACTGTGGATTTGTCATATATGGCTTTTATAATAATGAGATATATTTCATCTATGCCTATTTTGTTAAGCATTCTTATCATAAAAGGGTGTTGGATTTTGTCAGATGATTTTTCTGCATTTATTAAGATAATCATACAGTCTTTGTTTTTGCTTCAATTTATGTGGTGAATCACACATAGAGATTTCCATAAGTTAAACCATCCTTTCATCTTTGGGATGAAGCCCCCCTGGTCATGATGGATTATTTTTTTGATGTGCAGCTGAATGCAGTTTGCTAGGATTTCATTGAGAATTTTTGCATCTATATTCATCAGTGATATCAATCTGTAGTTTTCTTTGTGTTCTTTTTTTTTTGGTCCTTTCCTGGCTTTAGTATCAAGGTGACATTGGCCAAAGCTCAGGGCCCATATAACATAATGGCTCAAAAGGTAAAACAAAGCAACAAAGTTCTACTCAACAGATTGAATAGAAATCCACCCCACTTATCAATTCTTTCAATAAATGTGAATGGCTTGAACTTCCCAATGGTGAGACATAGGCTGGCTACATGGATAAGAAATATATAGGCCAAGCATCTGGTGTTTCCAGGAAATGTGTCTAACCCACAAGGACTCATTCAGACTCAAGGCAAAAGGCTGGAAAATAATATTCCATGCAAATGGAAACCAAAATAAAGCTGGCATAGCTATTCTAATATCAGATAACATAGACTTCAAATCAACAAAAGTAAACAAAGACAAAGATGATCATTGCACAATGGCAATGAGAAAAATTCTACAAGAAGACATAGGAATCCTAAATATTTATGCAGCTAACACAGGTACACTCAAATTCATAAGGCAAATTCTACTTGATATAAGCAGATTGATAAACAGTAGCATTGTTATAGCTGGGGATTTTAATAACTCACTGAAAGAATGGGACAGATCTTCTAAGCCAAAAATAAGCAAAGAAACAATGAACTTAAATGGAACTCTAGAACAAATTTGCCTAACAGACATTAACAGAACATTTTACCCAAAAACTACTAACTGTACTTTCTTCTCATCAGCTCATGGAACATTCTCTAAGATGGATCACTTTCTATGCCACAAAACAAGTCTCAACAAATCTAAAAAAAATAGATAAGATAGATAACACCTTCGGCCACAAATTTTGTCACAAAATATTCAAAAGCTGAGAAATTATACCACGTATCTTCTCAGACCACAGTAGAATAAAATTAGAAATCAATTCCTACAAAAACATTCAACTCTATACAAGGACATGGAAATTAAACAGTTTACTGCTGAATGATTCATATGTCAGGAAGGAAATTAAGAGTGAAATCAAAAGATTCCTTGAACTAAAAAACAAAGGGGAAACAAGTTATCAAAATCTATGGGATTCAGCAAAAGCAATCCTAAGAGGAAAATTCATAGCCATAAAAGCCTACATCAAAAAGACAGAAAGACCACAAAGCAACAATCTAATGAGTCATTGCAAGGAATTGGAAAATGAAGAAAAAGCCAATCCCAAACCCAGCTGAAGAAAATAAATAAGGTCAGAATATAATCAACAGGTGTCTCACGAGATTAACCAGAAGTGGAAAAGAAAAGAGTGTAATAAGCTCAATCAGCAATGAAAAAGGAGATATTATAACTGATACCATGGAAATACAAAATATCATCTCTGAATATGATAAAAACCTCTATGAACATAAACTTGAAAACTTTGAGGAAATGAACAAATTCTTGGAAACACACAACTTCCCTGGACTCAATCAGGAAGAACTAAAACTCCTGAACAGACCAATATTAAGTAACAGAATTGAAGCAACAATAAAATCCTTCTAACAAAAAAATGTCCTGGACCAGTTGGTTTCACATCCAAATTTGATCAGACCCACAAAGAAGAACTGGTATCTATGCTGAAGAAATTATTCTGTATTTCTTTTGAGTTTTCTTACTTGAGAATTAACATGGAAGAGAAGGAAGAGCAAGATGACTGAATAGAAACCCCCAACCATTGCTCCTCCACACAAATACCAAATTCAAAAAGTATCTACACAAGCATGTACTTTCAGAAGAACCAAAAATTATGTGAGTGATCATACTACTTTATTTTAACATTATATCAAGGAAAGAGGCACAGAAGAGGGCAGAAGATGCAGTCTTGCATTGCCCATGCCACCCCCCCACATCCCTGCAGTGCCATGCCAGCATATCCAGTGAAGAGAGAATCTGAGTGCTCAGGGTAGGGTGGGAGTGAAGTGATTGTGGGACTTAGCATTAATACTCAGGGATATCTTGTCACAAGGAAATATATCACAGGGAAAAATTCTGCTGATGCCCATAGAGGGAAAATTTACACCAGCTCAGCCAGAGGGAAATTCTCCACCCTGAAACCCAAGGTTCTGATAGACCCACCACGAGCTGACAAAAAGCAGCCTGGGGTCTGGACCAATTTCATAAGGCAGTTGAACAATAAAGGCTTTGGGCAGTTTTTATGGCTGTGTTGACTTGGAGCCACTAGACTTTAAGTGCATGTGACATAGTGAGACACCAGCAGTGATGACCAAGCCAGTGCCTGTGTTACCCCTATTCCAACTATAGGCAATACAGCTCAGGGAGAGTCTTCTTCCACTTGGAAAAGAAAAGAGTTCAGAAGATTTTGTTTCAGAACTTGAATAGTAGCTAAGCCACAGTATAATAAAGTACCAAGTAGTACTCATGAAGTTCCTGAGTTCAAGCTTTAGTTCATGGACAGGATTTCTGAACCCACCCTGGGCCAAAAAGCATACTGCTCTGAAGGGAAGGACCTACTCATGGCAGGATTGATTACCTGCTAACTAAAGAGCCCTTGGGCATTAAATAAGCATCATAGGTAGCCAGACAATAGTCACCATGGCCTTAGGTGAGACTGGGCTAGATTTAGGTGTGTCCTGGCACTGGTGGCCATGAGGGAGTGCCCACATAGCCTAGCACACAAAGTGAGGGAAAAGAGTGAGTGACTTTGCTTGGTAAGCCAGAGAATTCTCCTGTAACATACCTAAGTCCACCAAGGTGGTACCACTATGAGTCTGTAAAAGTCACAGCATTACTGAGCTTGGGGCATCCCAGTGCTAATATGGCTGCCGTGACCAAAGACTTAGATCACAACACTAAATTCCCCTTGAATATCTGGAAAGCCTTCTCAAGAAGGACAAGCTCAAACAGGCCCAGACTACAAAGATTAAAACAAATAACTAACTTTTCAATGCTCAAACGTCAATAAGCATCTACAGGCATTGAGAACATTCTGGAAGACATGACTTTACCAGATGAACTAAATAAGGTACCAGTGACCAAGCTTAGTAATGGAGATAGGTGATCCTTCAGACAAAAAATTCAAAATAGCTGTCCTGAAGAAGTTCAATGAACTTCAAGACAACATGAAAAAGGAATTCAGAAGTCCATCAGAGAAATTTAACAAAGAGATAGAAATAACAACAAAAAAATTAAGCAGAAATTCTAGAGATTAATAATTCAATTGACAAATTAAGAAATGCATCAGAGTCTCTCAATAGCAGAATTTACCAAGCAGAAGAAAGAATTAGTGAGCTTGATGCTATTTAAAAATATACATTCAGATAAGTGAAAAGAAAAAAGAACAAATAAGAATGAAGCATATTTAAAAGATCTAGAAAAAAGCCTCAAAAGGGTAAATCTAAGAGTTATTAACCTTAAAGAGGAAATAGAAAGAGAGATTTGGGTAGAAAATTTATTCAAAGAAATAATAAGAGAACTTTCCAAACCTAATGAAAGATATTAATATTCAGGTACAAGAAAGTCACAAAATGCTAAGCAAATTTAAACCAAACAAGGCTACCTCAAGACATTTAATAATTGAGCTCCCAAAGGTCCTAAGGCAAACAAAAATAAAATAAAAAATAACATAAAGGAGCCCCAATACATCTGGCAGCAGTCTTCTCAGTGGAAACCCCACAGGCCAGGAGAAAGTGGCAAGACATATTCAAAGTGCTGAAGGAAAAAACACCTTAACCCTGGAATATTGTATCCTGCAAAAATATTCTTCAAGCATGAAGGAGAAATAAAGACTTTCCCAGATAAATAAAAGCTGAGAGATTTCGTAAACACCAGACTTATCCTACAAGAAATGCTAAAAAGAGCTCTTCAATTTGAAAAAAAAGGACATTAATCAACAATTAGAAATCATCTGAAGGCATACAACTCATTGATAATAGTAAGCCCCAAAATAAAGAATAGTCTATGGCTGTAATTGCAGTATACAAACCACTTATATCTTTAGAAGGAAGACTAAAAGACAAACTTATCAAAAATAACTACAACAACTTTTTGAGAGATAGTAAAAAAAGATACGGATGGAAACAACAAAAAGTTAAAAATTCACTATTGCAAGAATGTGGAAACAACCCAAGTGCCCATAAATCCATGAGTGGATTGTTAAAATTTGGTATATGTTTACAATGGAGTATTACTCAATCATAAGAAATGACAGGGATCTAGCACCTTGTATACTTTCCTGGATTAAACTTAAGTCCATTATTCAAAGTGAGGCACCACAAGAGTAGAAGAACAGGATCCACTTGTACTCGCCATCAAATTGGTGCTAACTGATCAACACTAGGTTGATCACGTGGCAGAAATACTTTCTAGGGATTAGGGGGATGGGAGGAAATCCACAACTAAAGGACACGGGGAGCACTAAAGGGAGGGAAGGGCATGCCTTTAACACGCACTTAGGTGAGGCAAAGACATAAAGTATAACTATAATGTTTGTACCCTCACAATACCCTGGAATAATAAAAAAAAAAAGTTAAAAAGTGGAGGGAATGAAATTAATGAGTATATTTCTGTTAGATTTGTCTTTAATTATTTATTTGTTTGTCGTATGTCTAAAATAATTGGTTATAAAATGTTTTTTGCAAGCTTCATGGTAACCTCAAATCAAAAAATATACAACAGATACACAAAAAATAAAGAGGAAGAAATTAAGACACATTACCAAAGAAAATAACTTTTAAAAATAAAAGACAGGAAGGAAGGAAGAAACAAAGAGAGGACCACAAAACAACCAGAAATCAAAAGCAACATGACAGGAGTAAGTCCTTACCTATTAATAATAAAATTGAGTGTGAATGTACTAAACCCTCAAAACAAAAGACATAGAGTGGCTGAATAGTTTAAAAAAAAAAATACAAATATATGTTGTCTGCAAGAAACATACTTCACCTACAAAGACACACATAGACAGAAAATAAAGGGATGGAAAAAGATATTCCATGCAAATGAAAATCAATAAAGAACAAGAGTAGCTATAATTCTATCAGATAAAATAGATTTCAAGAAAAAAACTGTAAAATGAGACAAAGAATATCTTATATAATGATAAAGGGGTCAATTCAGCAAGAGGATATAATAATTCTAAATAATACACACCCAACACCAGAGCACTCATATATAGATAAAACAAATATTATCAGAGCTACACTGAGAAATAGACCAAAACAATACAACAAAATAATCATTGGAGAACTTAACACTCCACTTTCAGCATTGGACAGATCATTCAAACAAAAACAAACAAGGAAATATGGTCTGCGCTATAGACCACCAAGTGGACCTAATAAGCATTTAAATAACATTTTATCCATATAACTGCAAAACACATGTTATTCTTCTCAGCTCATGGATCATTTTCAAGGACAGGTCACAAAACAAGTATTTAAAAAAATAAAAAAAAAATTGAAATCATATCAAGTATTTCTTTGACCATAATGGAATAAAACTAGAAGTCAATCACAAGAGGAACCTTGGAAAATATACAAACACATGGAAATTAAACGATATGCTTGTGAATGACCAGTGGATCAATGAAGAGATTACAAGGGAAATTATTAAATTTCTTGAACCAAATGAAAATGCAAACACAACATATCAAAACCTATGGGATACAGCAAAAGCAGTAATAACAGGAAAGTTTATAGCAATAAGCACCTTCATCAGAAAAGTAGAAAACATTCAAATAAACAACCTAACAATGCATCTCAAGGAACTAGAAAAACAAGAACAATCCATGTGCAAAATTAGTAGGAGAAAATAAATAATAAAGATCAGAGCAGAAATAAATGAAATTGAAATAAAATGTACAAGAGACAACAAAACAAAAAAGTTATTTTTTTAAAAGATAAAATTGACACAGACTAAGAAAAAAAGAGAGAAGACTGAAATAAATAAAAC